>PVJL010003846.1:0-145615 GCA_004026885.1 Lyroderma lyra | reverse complement strand
TTTTGCCTTTATAAACCCCTTACTCCTTGTGCTGGTTGTCGAACTCCTCTACCCCTGCGTGGGATATGAGTCGGCCCCAGTGCACTGGTTCCTGAATAAACCTCTTGCTGTTTGCATCAAGATCGGTCTCTCGTGAGTTCTTGGGTGTCGCGCCATCCCGAGACTGGAGTGAGGGTCTCCCCATTTCGGGGGTCTTTCAGGTGGGGCATCTCAGGACTGCTGCCCTCTGCACGCTGAGGTACTGGGCCCATTCTTCAGGTGAGACACCTACGTCAGCAGATGCTGCATGACCAGTCAGACGAGAATATATGAACAATCACCACCTACGTTGTCTAGCAGTTACTATGCACTAGCCATTGTGTTTAGCGCTCTACCAAGTATTGTCTCATTTAATCCTATAAAACCCCCCAAAATGCTATTATGGTGCCCCAATTTACTGACGAACAACAGAGACTAATAGATGGGAAGTAGCAGAACTGTAATTTAACAAAGTAACAAAACTGAAATTTAAGCCTAGGGTAAAAGATCTACACTCTTAACAGCCACACACTACTATCTTATCAAAGGATAGGAGGGACCCAGACTCACTGATTCAAAATCAAGGCTTCCATGTCAGATGGTCATTCCCAGGAAAGGTGCATCTAGAGCTGTCCTCATGCCACTTCATACAATAATAAATAACAATTTCATTACACGTAAGATACCAGGTTATTATTCTAAATGAAATAAATATAAATATATTATTATATGATATAATAAAATAACTACATATTATTTTCATATATTATTTTTATATATTATAATATAGAAATCTATATATAAAAAATACACACACGTGCACTCTTACTCTTACATCCTTCTTAGATAGAAATCATTAAGACCTCCATTTTACAGATGAGAAAATTAAAGAACAGAGAGTTTGAGTAACTGACCCAGAGTCTCACAGATGGGAAACGGCCATCCTGGTTCCCAAACCATGCTCTTGACTCCACCCCACTGTTCATATTGGTTCCCTCTGACTAAACCATAACTTAAGAGCACAGTTCAAGGCTCCTAGAGCGCTCTGTGCTCACACCACACCCAGGCCAGTAGCTGAGTCCTTTGAGGGTACCTTGATAAATGCCCATAATGACCAAACAGGTGCCTCTCACCCTATTTATAGCCTCCAGCATGGCTGGTGGACTATAATTAGCACAGCCTCCCTCAGGACTGGAGCTAAACTAAACCAGCAGGATGAGAGGCCAGGAGTCCTAACAGTGCCTCTGGACACCCAGCAAAGAGCACTGGAGACACACAGAAGTCTCAGTCAACAGCCTCTCTTTTCGGTGCTGCGTTGATCCAAAGGGTTTCCCAGTGGCCAATTCTGGGGTCTGATTTCCCCTGGAATCCCTCAATAAAAGCAAAAGAAGATAAGTTACCCTTTACTCCGAGGGTCAAGAGACCAGGATTCTGACCCTGACTCTGCCTCTGATTAGCTCAGTGTCCAAGGGATTCAACTACTCTAGGTTTCAGTCTTGCCTCTTGAATGAAGAGGTCAGATAGGTCCATTTCTATCCTATGGCTGAGACAAACACCAGAAGGTGCCAGAGATGGGCCTAAGGGAAGATGTAGCCCACTCACAGGAAGGGCTCTGACTTAAGGACCTGGTATGACTTCTCAGGCTGCTGGTGCTGTGGGCCTGAGGAGAGAAGCACCGCCTCACGCCATCTCCTCTGGGAGGAGGAGGAAATGCACAGAGATGGCATTAGAAGAGGGCTCATCTTTCTCTCATTCAGGACTTTGAATGTTACCTCCTAGAGGCCTGCCTGGCCTCCTTATCTACACAACCTATCCCTCCATCATTCTTACCCACTCTCCAGAGCACATATGCATGCTAATGTATGCGGTAAGCATTTCCCACATTGGAATGTAAGCCCCACAGGACAGAGCCCCAGTCTGTCCTCTCCGCCTCCAGAGTGCACAGGGTGCACCAGCCACTCCATCCACGTCTGCTGACCGGGGAGCCATTTCCGCCCCATGTCCTGCTCTCCCTGTGCTGAGCTCCTGGCTCCCGAGCTCTCAGAGCCTCTGGCCTTCTTTATTTTTCCTATTTAAACAATGAGTCTCAAAGCAGAGAGGCAGGTCGGGAAGGGCTCCTGGAGGAGGTGATTTTTGCAGGGATGAGTCAATGATGTTATAGCCAAGGAAGGGGAAAGGGTGGAAACATGAGAAAGGGCAAAGCACAGAAATTTCTACATGGAAATAGCCCATGTAGAAGATCAAATCGGTTAGGAGTCCCTAAGATCAGGGACAAAAGAAGCCAGGTAGGGGTGGAGAAGTAGGCAGGTGACAATGACAAAGGGCCCTGACACCCTGCCAAAAAGCAGGAATTTTACCCTCCAGCTCTGTGATGATCCATGCAAAGCAGCCGTAGAAGACACATAGATGAATGTGCGTGATGTGCTCCCATAAAGTTGTATCTATGGACACTGAAATCTGATTTTCTCATAATTCTCATATATCAAAAAATATTACCCTTTTGTTTTTTTCCAAACACTGGAAGATGTATAAAACCATCCTCAGCTATTAGGCCATACAGATAGAAGTGTATGGCCAACCACTGCTGTAGGCAATTAGAAGGTTTTAATTAAGGAAGTGACAGGTCCAGGTGACATTCTCAAGGTCCAGGTGACTTTCTCAGCCTCTGTGATGGACCATTAAGGGTATTATTCCAGAGGCCAGGAGACCCTTCAGGAGGTCTTTGGGATAGTTTACGTCAAACTTGCCCAACCCAAAGGCCACATGAGGCTCAGGACAGCTTTGAATGCAGCCCAACACGAATTCATAAACTTTCTTAAAACATGATGAGATTTTTTTGTGATTTTTTCCTTCTGACTCATCAGCAATCATTGATATATATTTTATGTGACGCCCAAGACAATTCTTCTTCTTCCAACATGGCCCAGGGAAGCCAAAAGACTAGACACCCCTGGTTTAGGTGAAAGACAGAAGAGACCCCAGCAAAGGAAATGAGACATAGAGACACCCCCTAGAAAGTGGTTTTCATTCTAACCCACTGGGGCAATAAGGCAGGTGTCCCAGGATCTTCCTTATTAAAATTATGAGCCACTGCCTTCTATGAACAGCAATTAAATTAAATGTAAACAAGAATCTGGATAACAGCCTTCATCCTAGCAAAGCAAATCTTCTCTAATTACTCTACTTGCACATCTATACCAAGGAAAACTTTCCATACACGCAGTTTTAAAATTAAAAAAAAAACCTTGACATCTACGATGTTATTGTGCCTATACAGGTAAACGTCCTTATTTTCAGAGAGGCATAGTGAAATCTTTAGGGGTGAAATTCTGTGATGTTAGTAATTGACTTTAACGTATTTCAACAAATAAAAAATGAATGAAGCACAAACAGCAGCATGTCTGCCGGCCCTCCTCCAGTCTATGGCTTGGGGGATGCAATGAGCATGTGAGAAGCCTCCTGCTCCCTGGGCAGAGAACATGGCCCAGGACTGTTCCTTAATTAAACTGAGCCATTATCGAGGGTCCCTTCACCCTCCACAGTCCTTTGCCCACAGCCAAAAGACAGCCTATAAATCTCTCACATTGTACGTATGAAGCTAACATTTATCAAGCTCCTACTTACCATGTACCTACCGTTTTGCGTGCATTATCATCTTTTTTAAACCTCACACACAACCAGCCTGTGAGGGATATATGTACATTTGGCAGGTGAGGAAATTAAAGCTTAGAATACAACATGTGCAGTCAGTCACACAGGTCCCCCCACACTTAGAAAGGCCCCATGCTTGGTTTAATACCCTGCTGTCATCATCTTAAAATTCGTAATAATTTTTGAATAACGGGCCTCGAAGTTTCATTGGCACTGGCTCCTGCAAGGTAGTAGCTAGTTCCCACTAGGAGTATAGTGGCTCAGGTCCCATGGCTCACTAGTAAACCCAGGCCACTAGACCCCAGCACCTGCCTGCCCAACCACAACACAATTAGAAATTACGTTTGAGAAGTGCCTACTTGATTCTAGACTCCTAAGAAGCAAAGCCAGGACCAACACGAGGACCTGTCTGCCACCCAAGTTTAGACTTTTAGCCCAGGCAAGACAAAGACTTGGTGGCCTAGGCCAATGTGCCTCCTCCCAGCATGTGCTGACCCCCCATGTGCTCCACAGCAACCTTGGGCTGGAGACGGGGCCTACACAGGGTCTGCATGAGGGCTGGCCTCATAAAGGCCATCCTGCCCTGTGCAGCCCTGCTCTCTGGCTCTGACTCGAGATACACGTACACCTTGACAGGTGAAGAGAAGACTTCAAAGAGCATCTGAATTGTAGAAAGGTGAGAACCCGCCAGGACAGGGGCTGGTTCTGCAAGTTGTTATCAATCTCCCAGATCCAGGCAAGAAAGCCTGCCAGAGAGAGAGAGAGAGACAGAGAGAGACAGAGACAGAGACAGACAGACAGAGAGAGAGAGGGATCTCTTTTCTCCAAAGTTCGGCAAACCAGGAGACATACTCTCAGAATATACCTCTGAGGTTCTACTTCTCAAATTTTCCAAGGGGTGAAAAGACTGGCAATTTCTCTAGCAAAACCAAATACTTCTCAACTCAGCCCCACCAGGGCAGAAGCAGGCCTGTTCCCAAGATCGCCAGTGCCGTCGCTGACACTGAGCCCAGCATGCAGCTCTGGAGCTGGGCGGCCTGGGCCTGAGTCCCTGACTTTGACACTCACTGGCTGATTGGCCCTGGCAGGTCACTTAATGTCCTTGTTCCTCAGCTTCCTCCTCTATAATGAAATAACAATGCCTGCCACACAGGGTTGTTATCAGGAATCAACATGTTAACATAAGTGGAATAAGAGCTTAACAACTGGTAGCAACCAGTATTAATATCATCATCTTCAAGCGGGGATTTAGGAGCTGAAGAAATGCTCACACTCAGGGAGCAGCCTCTGCTTTGATGCCGGAAATCTCTCCCCTCTGGTATCCCTGAAACAAGCAAGTGGTAGTGCCCTCTCTGGGCCAACTACAGGGAAGTGCCTGCCCCCACCAGGACACTCGCAGGAGTAGCTCACAGAGCCATGCCTCTCTGGGGGCCTTGTGGACCTGTGCAGTTGAGGCCTTGGCAGACACCCAGGTATTTGGTTCCATATTAGCTTTCAGATGAAACTTGCAGCCAACTCTATTCAATACACATGTGACTGCTCAGCTATGGGCATGGCCCCAAAGCATGAGGCAAGCAGCCAGCCAGGGAGGCCCCACTTCCTGTGTGATTTGTCTGCACCCATGACTGCCTCCCAGCCCCACCTGCCAATTTGCAGGACAATGTAGACTCTGGTGAGGTGAGATAATTTCAGCATCTCCTTCCCCTCCTGCCTCAGTCAGCAACACTGTGGACGTCCCACCATCTTTTGGCTATAATATCACTCATGGGTCTAGGACTATCAAGGCATGGGCACCTCTGTCCCCAAACACACAAGCAGGACCGCTTTTGCCCACTTTTGAACACTCAGAGCCTGGCCCTCATGATTCTGCCCACTCCTCCGAGGTCCTGACCCTGTACTTCTGCTCCCTGAAGTCCCAGGCTGGGATTTCTCCTGGGCAGCCCCAGCCTGGCCTTGACCACAGCTGATCTCACTCTGAGCAGCTGAAGCTCATCACAAATCAGGTCAATGTATCACTGGACCAGCTTCCCAGAAAGATAATTGGGGACACAAATGGCCACTGGAATCCAGGTGCTAGCAAACACAGGCTAGACAGAGCCTGGTCAGGGACCATTTCTCATACAGGTACACCAGCTCAGAAAGCAGTATCTTCAGGGACTGGTCTAATCCCAAGAATAAATTATTATAAAATGTTTGGCCTTTGGAGCCCATGCTGCTATAAGTTTCTAAGATCCGAAATTTGAATAATACAATCATCAGCTTCATGACAAAAAAACCCATCCTTGAGGGAAACTGGTCCACTCTTCTCTGATCAATGACTTAACTTGCCACATAGGCAGAGCAGAGTCAAGATGAGTCCTGGATCTTGGGGTAACCCCCTTGGTTTTATGGCAAAAGAAAAAGGAAAGAAATGGCATATTGACTCTTTTTTCTTTGGGGTTCCCCAAAAGACAGCTCATCCTTGTCACCTACATTCCAAGTTCAGCCTCAGCTCTGGATCAACAAGAAAGGCCAATACATTCAACCCCACTTCCCAAAGGCCTGGTCTCCAAGCCTAAATCATGACTATATTCAGGTAGGACACACTAACATGGTGTAACCCTATGTAGATTTTAACACAATTCCCCATTTCTGAGAAGTGGTCTCATTCATACATGACACAGATTGCAGGGGGCTTGGGTTATGAGACAGGATAATTAACCTTTGTTTCCTCTTTCATATGTCATGCAGTATCCTACCTTCTCAAGATCCTGATTGGGTGACAAGATTTTTTTATTTTTTCCATTGCTTAGCCAAGTTACAAAAACCCAGAATCCAGAACTTGGGTGCCCTGCCAGTCAGCAACTCAGGGTCAGAGAGACACAGTCAGTCCATAACGCCGTTTCTTCTACAACCCACAATGGCGCTAGGCCAGGCTTGGTCCCACCACCCAATTACTCTTCACCCAGTAGTGAACGCCACAATATAACATGCAGATGACAGCGTTAGCCTGTGAGAGACCCTTATGTGTCTCTCAAGCCACAGAAGGTGGTATATTGTTGTTCCATAAATGTTTTTAATCAAGGAAATGCTCCCTGGAATACAGGCCATGGGTCATCCAGTCCCAGACTCTATCTCTGATAGAGACACCAAAACGGAGCTGGGAAAGGGCCTGGCCATCAGATATCGCCTCAGAGGGTGAAGGTCCAACTCAATCCTTCTCACCTTGAGAAGTTCCACAGAGCTGCCTGCCCTCCCCAGTACTTCCGGACACCCACAGCATGGCCTCCACCTCCTCTCCCAGCATCTTCTCCAGCACCCTATACGCAGTACACACTCCTGCCCAAGGGCCATCAGGATCCTTTCATCCCTGCACAGTCCCCTCCCCTTACCCACTCCGGCCCTTCACTTGTGCTCTTCTCTCACCCTGACATGCCCTCCCTAACCTTCTCCGAGCTGCCCCCCAAAACCCAGAAGGTGTCGTGGCTTCCTCCTTAAAATCTCCATAGCAAGTCTTTTGTACTCACTATACATTTGAAGAGCTCAGACCACACAGCAGACAGTTTGCTGAGTGATAAGGGACCATGAGGTGTGAACCGCGTCCCTGCTCTTCAGCTGCTCACATTCTGTTGAGAGAGGTGAGCAGAGAAATGAATCATTGCAACTGAATGAGCAAAGTGACCATGCCTGGCCCACCACCAAAAGCACAAGCTCAGGGTCAGACTAGCAGGCATGAGTCTCCTCTTCATGACAAACTAGATCATCTTCATGATCTTAAGCAAGTCACTTAACTGCTAGCATCTCAGTTTCGTCTTCCAGAATTTGAGAATCATTACCGTTCTTACTTCATTGAGTGGCTATCATGATTAAATGAGTTAATACAATTAGAGACAGCATTTATTATACTCAATCACTTCTGTAAGGACTAAAGAAGATAAGCACACGGGATACTGCTTGCTTTCCTACCGAGCTCTTAGCTGCCTCCTCCCACTAGAATAGAGTTCTCTGTCGATAGTAGGCTCTCATAAAACAGTCATTAATCAGCCTTGAACAAGCTCTGTGCATTATCATCTCTTTCTGTTCCTTCTCCCACCTCTGTTTATAAAATATAGATTCTTCAAGGATGAGCTCAGATGCCACCTCCATAAGTTGGCTTGCATGCTTCATGAGTCCCCAGATCAACAGCTTTTCTGCCATTTTTGGATTTCTGTAGCATGCAGAACACGGGTCCTCACCCGCTTTAGTTATATTCTTCTGTGTAGGTGTACGTATGCCCACAGCAGACAAAAGCTCCCTGAGGACAAAGACCGCGCTCACTCATGCTTTTATTCTTCAGCGCCAAGTCTCTAGTGACAGACTGATTATAGCTGTGCTATTTCTGTGGGGGAACACACCAAAACTCCTTTCTTAAACCTCTTTCTCATAAGCACATAAGCCAGAATGGTCTTCCAGAACCTTGTTTTTATCAAAAATGGAAGCCAACTTGACCAAGCACACTTTGTATCACAATGAAATGGAATGTCAACACCAAACAGTATGCTTTTCAATGCACATTTTCTATCCCTCTATATAATAAAGGGCCCTGACTGTCGTCCAGCATTTTCCTGAAATGAGTATATTACACTCACCACTTCTGAATCTGAAGCAAGTCAGTTCCTAGTTATCAATGCAGAGACTCTATGCCAGATTTTGTCTCCATTTGCAGCACAGGACCACATGGTCACGCTACTGAGCTATCCCACCCATGCTCTTAGTGCTGGGGACAGTGGAGGGAAACTGATTCCAGCATTCAGACAGACACATTCGCTCCTGTTGGACAGACCCTCCTTATCCTCCATGTGAAGCACGCCCAGGGCTCTGCACAGGCCACCCTCCACCATCCACATTCCTCGAGGCACAGTCAACAAGTGTCCAGCTTCTGATAAATAATAGCTTTTGTTCCCTTTCATGAACAAAACAGAGATGCAATAATAAATTAAATGATTTGAGCCCTCATCAGTAAAGAGTCAGTTATTGTTTATTAAAAAGCTAATAATCCGTTCAATTTTTTTAATTAAGCAATAAACCTCTAATAAAATAAAACTGGAATAATTAAGCTTAATATTAATGGAGTGAACTCTTGAGGGAAGCAGAGGTAAGTTTTAGAACCTACATTTCCCCCCACATGAAGCATGCACATAATCAAACAATAAGAGAAAGAAGTTTTTATCCACATGCAGACTGACTAGATGACCATCTTAAACGGGACAGAAAACAACAGTACTGTCCCATTTCATATGGGATGTATGATCAGCCTACTGACACCCTGAATTCAGCCCAGTGAGACTAGGCTGACTGCTAAGTCCCATTTGAAACGGGACAGTACCGTTGTTTTCTGTCCCATTTACAATGGTACATCTGGTCCGTCTATCCACATGCCATCAGAAACACTTATTTGCCAAGGCCAAAGTTCACATATATGCTTGAGATGGCTGTAAATTTCTAAGGAAATACAGAGAATTCTTCCACATCAGCTTTCACTATTGACTCCTGGCTCTGTTTTCACTTTATCTGTGGTTTGTTTTCTCTCATTCCATGGGAGACTAAGAATCTTCTCCACGTAGAGAGAGCCCTGACCAGGACCCAGGGTTACAACCTTGATGGGTGGTTTATACACCACTCTCTTTGCCATCTCAATAAAAACATGGCATCCTCGTGTTCTAAATAACCCTGCTCAATGATTCCAAACAAGGCACTGTTTGGAATTATTTTTTCTGAAATATAACCTTCCTGACACATAACTGGAGAGAAGACACGAGGCCTGAGTGATGTGTCTGCTTGGAGACTCAACACCAAGGCTGTGCTCGCACACCCTGAAGGAGGCAGGAAGGCTTTCTGAGGCTGCAGAGCAAGGGCTTGTGTAAACAAGCCATACAACTTGCTAGAGATGACACATTCGCACTTCTCTCCAAGCATTTTAAATGGGAAAGCAAAACTCATTCTAGAAGCTAAACCCTCTTCCACATTCTTACGTGTCCAAACAAACTTTTACCGGCAGCACGAACGTCTATGGCTTTGCATTATTGAGATAAGCCAAAGGGGGAGAAGAACGGAGCCTTTCGCATACACCTGGGCAGATGAAAGTGAAGAGGCGCCCAGGATTCTGAGGGGGAGTGTTTTGCAGGAGGCTGACTTTCTGAGCCTGGGATGCCCAACAGCCAGAAACCTGAGGGCTGCTTCAGCAGCAGCAGTAGGAGGCACAGCCTCTTCCCAATAGAAATGGTAACCCCCTGCTTTGTGGCGCTGTTCTGACTTCCCAAGCACTTTGCATATCTGTAATGATCAAAAGCAAACATTTACCGAGTGCCTACCGATGCACAGCCTGTTGTAGGAGATAATCTCACCAACGGATCATCTCACAGCCCCAATATGCATAAATATAGATATATATACATATAGATAGAAAGATTACTCTGAAAACCAATGAAATCCAGATGTGTCCTTAAGATGTTTCCAGTTTATCTGAAGAGACAAGCATCTCATAAAAAGGTAAACACTAATGCAAAGCACTCTACTTTAACTTAGTGTTGCTCAAAGCTTGGTCAGAATCATAACTACAGGGGAGCTTGTGAAAAAAAAAAAAAAAACAGAGGCCTGGGCCCTACTCTTAGAGGCCTGGGGATCACCCTTGGAGACCCTGCCTTGCGCCTGGGGTCTGGGCTTCTGTTTTTTTAACAAGCATCAACAAGATTGAAAAATAACAATAAAAACTATACATTGGATGGCAAATGAGACAGTCATTTGTGCTGGCCAAGGTCAAGGGACTCCAACAGTGTCAGCAAAAGGAGGACATCCAAGAGCAGACAGCAGAGAAGCACAAAGAGAAGAGGTGTAATAAATCTATAAGAGATAGCACACAGACGATTCTAGATGCAGCAGAAGTTTGCACTATAGGAGTGAAAGAACAAGGCAGGTAGGTTGGGTTCAAAGTAAGGAGGGTCATGAATGGCAGGCCAAGTGTATACTTTAGCCTATAGGCAAAAGAGAGCTGCTGAGAGAGTGGTAGCAGTGGGGCAAGAAAGATCCAGAAAGAGAGGTCCAGAGCTACAGCGGTGGGTTACAATCGTCAGAAAAATCAGAAGCTAGACCTGCTGTTCTAGTAAGATATTTTACTATCCTGTTCCTTCCTCACCACAAACTGATGAACTCAGCAAAGCGAACAATACTATCTTCTTTGTTTAGAGAGATAAGTGAGGCACAGAACGGTCCAATAGTAGGATGAACATTGGGGACACCAGTTCAAGTGATGGCTGCAGTCCTGCACACTCAATCTTTGACAGATCCACCCACCACATTGCAAGCCCAGTCAATACACACCTAATAGAGCACCTACTGTGTGTGAGGAACAGAAGATGCAAAAAAGCAAAAAAATGAATCTCCGTTTTTGCCCTCAAGGAACTCATCTTCTCATGCTGGGGCAGGCAAGCTTTTTCTGTAAAGGACCAGACAGTCAATTATTTTAGGCTGTGCAGGCCACTGGGTCTCTGTCACAACTCTTCCCCTCTGCCATTGCAGTGCAAAAGCAACCTGGACAATATATAAACAAATGGGCATAGCTGTGTTCCAATAAAACTTTACTTATAAAAACAGGCAATGAGCCAGATTGGACCTGCAGGTTCTAATTTGCTGATCCCTGACCTAAGTGGGTAAAATAAACCTATACACAACTATTTATGAAACAAGAGAAGTGTGTTATTAATGAAGCAACTTTGGAGCACAGACGGAAGAGAGAACAATTTGTCCTGGTCAGGGATTATTGAGGAGGTGACATTGGATCAGGACAAGCCATTCAAGGTCTCAATTTAAAATGACAGGGTTGAACCAGAATCAGACTGATGTCCTCTTGTTCCAACATTGTGTGATTTGGACGACGTGTTTCCCTCCCGCCCAGAGTCTCGGAAGCACACAAACAATATGACTTCTCCCAAGCTTCCTGATGCCCTCCCCCCACCACCACTACCACTACTTCTAACATCAATTTTTAAATGTCACTTAAAGGAATAAAAAACTCCTAAATGAGTCGGGAAGTTTGAGCATGCCCACAGTGTACACATTCCTACCATCGTTGTGTGCTAAGTCCAAAGATAATTTTTTATTCTCCCTAAAGTCTTTCCCCTCCTTCACAAAATATCTCCCTCTTGAAAATAACTCATCAGCAGAGACTCTAGGGAGCCTCCAAGTGCCGGCCTCGCGAAGAACATGGAGGAGCCAGGAAGAAAGCAAAGGTGGCCACACACCTTGTGTGCCCCTGCTGAGCTGGTGCTAGACAGGAAAACAGAAATAGAGCCATGGAGCCCAACAGCAACACCTCCGAAAGTGCCAACAGTCAGCAGGCAAGGCCCAGGCAGACACACACATTGGAACAGCCCATGCAATACAGGACACATCCAGGCCTGAGTGACGTCATCCTAGCCGGCCAAGGTCAACTCTTGTCAAATGCTTAGTCAGGATGCTCTTCTGGGGTCTCAGCCTCTCCTGACCAAGATTGTTCATGGTACTGAGAAGTTCCGACAAGGCCACAGTGAGGCCAGAGGCCAACCAGGGCCAGACAGACAAAAGGTGCTCACAGATGGCATGTGGCGGCAATAAATGGCTGTGTGTGATTCAAGCCCCACCTCCACTCGGGTACATCCTACCCGACTCAAGGCTGACCTCCTCCTCTATAAAGCCTTCCTGGTTTTTGCTAATTGGCAGTAGTAGCCTGTTTCTCCTCTGAACATCTAGTGCATTGGTTCTCAAAGTGGGGTCCCCGAACCAGCAGCATCAGCATCACCTGGGAACTGGATGGAAATGTAAATTCTCAGACTGCACCCACAGACCAAGTGAACTAAAAACTCTGCAGGTGAGACCCAGCCATCTGTGTTTTACACAAGTTCACTGAGCGATGCAGAAGCAGGCTGGAGTCTGAGAACTAGTGCTCTGCAGTCCAGGTCCCATACCACTAAGTGTCTGGGGCATGGCCACTGGCCCCTCGCATGCACTGCCTGGGGTTCTTGGTTCACAGGAAATGGAAAGCCATTTCAGGACCTGGAGCTCAGGGGTCCATCGGGGGCCTCACCTTGCCTGGCATAGGGTTCCACAGTGAGCATATGTCCAGCTAATACTTGTGAAAGTTAATGAACTTGAGCTCATAGATCACCACTGAGTTATAAAACCACAGAATCTGAATGTTAGAAGGGGCTTCAGGGCCCACCAAGGCTCTGCCAGGACCCAGCTCTTCTGCTTTGAGTTTCTCTCACTTCAGGTCACGTGCTGTGCTAACGCTGGGACATTCGCCACCTCATCCCTTCACTGGGCAAATAGTGACTAAGGACGTGTGCCAGGCTCTCCAGTAGAAGCTGGGGTACATCAGTGACGAGAACACCTGCTCTCAGGAGCCCATAATCCAGTTCAGGGAGAAACCCAATGAACAGTAAACACAATCAGTACATATTAACAATAAGAAGACATCACACAAACCTAAATTGGAGGATATTCTGCAAAAGTAACTAAACCATGCTTTTCACAAATGTCAAACCTATGAAAGATAAAGTCATGTCACAGATAAAATCATGGCACAGTAAATGCACTGTGGGATCCTGGATTGCATCCTGCAAAAGACAGAGGATATTCGTGGGAAAACTGGTGACATTCAAATAAGGTCTGTGGTTTAATGAATAATAATATTACACCAAGGTTAAATTCTTGGGTTTCAGTGGTGCTCTGTCTATAATTATCTAAGATGTGAACACTAGAGAAGGCTGGGTGAAGGGCAGATGGGAACTCCCTGTACTAATTGGCAACATTTTATTACATCTACTTTGGATATAGAATCCAGTCCAGAAAGAGGAATCAATGTGTAAGGGGTGCCAATTGCATGTTTAAACAGAACGGTTCCTGTAGGCTTCATCTAAAAGGTGGCATGTGACCAAAGCCTAGAGGCAATAAAGAGAGGTTTGTGAATGAAACAGAAACCAAAATCAGTCTTGTGAGGTCACCTACCCCCTGATCTTTATTCTTCTATCTAGACTAAGCATGACTGCCCTCTGGATACATCAAGCGTTGCTGGGTGTCCCTCAGTCTTCTCTCCAGGGGGAGCCTCAAGGTCCTGCTGCTGCACTCCCCGAGTATACCAGGATGGCCAATGCCCCTGTGGAGGACAGTCAGAGAGAGTGCACAGCAGGTGGGGCCTGACAAGGACCCAGGTCAGGAGCAAGGATGCCTCCAACCTTCCTTGTTCTA
Organism: Lyroderma lyra; assembly: GCA_004026885.1. NCBI lineage: Eukaryota > Metazoa > Chordata > Mammalia > Chiroptera > Megadermatidae > Lyroderma > Lyroderma lyra. Next base: position 131,707 of record PVJL010003846.1, on the reverse strand, counting down.
GAATTGCCCTGATCTCCTTTTCTTGTCAGCAGACTAGTCCAGTTCCCACTCCTTTCTTTCTTGGACCCCGTGCCCAAGACTTGGAACTTCTCCTCTGAGGCCTGTCCAAATCTGACCAGAACCTGGAGCAGTGGAGCTCAGAGTAGGGTTACTGTGAGCAAAGAGACATGAGTCAGAGCTTCAACTCCATCTCATGACTAAGGATAAACATCCCACCCAAAGCTCCTGCTTTCTGGCCTCCTAGGAAAGCACAGGGCATCACAACCCAAAAAGCAAAGCAGCCCACTCTCAAGAGTCTGAAGTCCCGGGTTCTAGGGACCTCAGACAAGTCTCTCCCCTCCAGGTATCAGTTTCACCAACTACAAAGTGATAGAGTTAGATTAGTTCATCCCCAAGATTCTCTCAAGTACTAACATTCCATGATCGTTAAGTAGCAAATGAAATTGCACACAGTAACGGCGGCTCTGAGGTACCACCTGAGCAGTGATGGTAGCAGTGATCACATCTGTGGTCCCCCACCCGACGTGAACCACCAGGACCACAAATGACAGTTGTTACTATTAATAAAATAATACCTTATAGTGCAGAGTGCTTTCCCACTTATAAAGCACTTCCACACACATTATCTTGTGTGATCCTCACAGGAACCCAGTGAGAGTGCTAGGAAAAATGTTACTTCTTCTGCACAGATGAGAAAACCAAGCTACCAAGTTCAGCAGCCATTCGATGAGGGGTGACAGTGGTGAACCCTGACCATCGGCCTTTGATGCCTTGTCTTCTTTCTGTCGCTTGATACTGTCTGTGCTACCACCACAGCCCATGCAACCACCGATGATTCTGTCTCTATGGGCTTAACCAGACTAGTCCAAGGCATTCACACTATAAAGAAACCCAGCTGTCTGCCCTGAAGGGGAAAGCATCCAAAGTGTGCCCAGTGCTGCTTTGTCTGCATCCATTCAGTGGACTCTTGGAGGCACAGTCCTTACCCAGAGGGGAGGCGACAGCATCCCACCTTTGTTTCCCTGCTGCTCGAAATAGAACAGGTGAGATATCACAGCTCATATGTTGATCTCATTACAGCATCAGATGTTCTAAAATTATTCAGTAAAGGGAATGGGAGTGTGAAGAAGAAAGCCCCAATTTCAATGCTAATGTCACATGCAAATGATAAAAAAGGGACAAGGGCTAAAGTCCAGGTGAGGGACAGCTCAGAGGCCCTGGAGGCACCAGGTTTATAGTGCGTCTGTCCCACGTGGACACTTTGGCCAAGCCTTCCCACCAGTAGCAGTACTGTCACCCCTAACCACATGGCTGCTATTTACAAAGGGCAAGAGACACCTTCACTTCTTGCCACACACCAAGGTAGAGGATGCGCTTGGGCCAGCCTCTGCTGTCCCCTCACCAAACAGCCCCGGTTTCTTGCGTGCAGAGGTAGGGTCAGGCAGGCCCCAAGGGGGAGACTGATCTTGTTAGAAAGAGGCAGCCAGGTAAAAATTTAGTTCTCCTGGTTACTCTACACAAACCTTGTGTCCATCCCAAAGTGCCTTGTGTTGCATACAATGCTAGCCCTTAGCCTCCTTGGCTCTATACGGGGGTGAAAAGCACTCTTCTCACCTCTCCGTCACAGAGCTGTCAAAGGACAAAGTGAGACTCCATACGGTGCTAAGAGACCATGGCACAGCAAGTACCTCGGGTCAGGATTGCCACCTGGGTCACGTGCTGGCCTCCACTGCCCAGCCTACCTCCAGCTAGAAGGGACACAGGACTGAACTCTGACCAGTGGAGTGTGGGCAGAGCATCTGGCCCATGAAACCCTCCCATGCACAGTCCTCTCCTGTCCTTGCCCCTCTGGGAGCCAAGAAAGGACAAAGCCACAGACAAAAGGGGCCTGGGTCCTTGACCAGACACTTGGGGAGCTGCCCCATTGGAAATACCCACAGTGGTGTTAATAACAAATGTCATGGTGGTGGGAGACACCTTTTCTTGTGTTGTTACTGATGGTAGGGGTTGTGTGATGTAGCAGTTAAGTCACCTGGGCAAGCATAATGACCGGTGGGGTCACTGCTCAGAACTCTCCCTTTTGTGAGAGTAAATTCGAGCAAACGGAGAAAGAAGTTATAGCAGCGAACAGCCAGGTTTCCTTATATTTCCTCAAACCAGGTGTGGGATAAAGGTGAGATCATGTAAGAGATGTTACCAGGCTGATGGAGCCAGGGCTGGACAGTTCTCTTGTTAGGTGTGCGTTTAACCTGTTTGAGAAACAGTCAGTATAACACACTTGTCAAAACACACCACCCCCGTGATCGGTGTGGTGCTGAGTCGTACTCCCTTTTTTCTGATGCCTAGGTTTTCACTCCTGACAATAAAGGTGGTACGGAGTGGGTCAGGGAGGGGAGACAGGGGAGGGGGTGGGGGAGGAGGGGGGTGATATAAGGTGATGGAAAGAGAAGTCACATTAGGTGGTGACCTTATTATACAACAAGTGGACAATGCACTGTAGAACTGTATGCCTGAAACCTATGTAATCCTTGCTAACAGATGTCACCCCAAAAAGTCTAACGATAAAAGCGAATTTAAAAAATTTAAAAAATCAAAAAAAATAAAGGCGGTACGGACTGACCTCTAACTAGTCAGACAGGCTCGCCGATCACAGCGTCTAATGTCCTCATCACGTGCACAGACCACGTTGGAAAGGGCCGGGGAAGGGAGCACTTAAAACAGCGAAGGAGCCGAAAGGTCGCCCACCGACGTAGAACAGAAACAGCTCTTCAACATATGACGAGGCGTGGGTTCCCCCTTCCTCATGAGAAATAAAGTAAAATGGTAATGAGCTACACCATCTCACCCACCAGATGGCAAAATCAAAACAGCATGACAGGACCCCGTGTGGCAGAGGGTTTAGAAAAATGTGCTCTCGCTGCCCGTGGCCGGAGACCCTGGCCCCTCGCCCCGAGAGGTCAATCTGGTAGACTCGGTGAACCGGCACCCACGGGGATCGTAAGCACACTCTCCGTTAACTGGAACTCAAGCAACCAGCGCTCTCAAGCAAACGGGATGCTTGAATTCCAGCGAACAGAGAGTCTGCTGTGTTAAGATACAGACAGCAAGTCCCTTCAATTCAGCGGTTCTCCTTCTAGAAATCCACCCAACAGATACCCCCGTAAGCATGTGCGAAAAATCTCAGGCACAAGATTATTCATTGTTTAAAATGTAACAGCGGGAAGGCAGCCGAATGTCCAGCAGCACAAATCCCACAAGTACAAGCAGCCCTTAAACAGATGAGAAGTCTGCCCCTACGTGTACAGAGGCCTCGCTCCAGCACGTCTTGGGGTGAGGAGGGCCCACAAGCGAGCTCACGCCCCGCCACCGTCTGCTCACACGCGCGCGTGCCTCGGACAGGACGCTGAGCGGGAGCCGTGTCCTCGAGACGGCACGGGGACACGAGTCAGTATTTGACAAGGCGTGAATCCGCGTCCACACAGCTCCTCGCCTATTTTAAGCATATGGAAAATTAACCATAATGCAAACAACACAGCAACAGCTGTGCTTTTTATCTTCTTGCCTCCCTTGACATCATAACCATCCAATAAGCTCCGAAAAAGAGCAAATGACACTGTCCCAGCAGCACACTCCAGAAGGCCGCACACCTCCCCAGGAGACGAGGGATCCCAGAGCTGTCCTTTTGTGTAGGTGTGATTTCCCCTCTTGGCAGACTCACTGTTTAGCAACTTGGGGACAAAGCCAGCCATCTGAGACTTAGAAACAGTTCTGGACAAAAGGGTGGCTAATAACCTTTTTGGAGAGAAATCCAACAAGATATTTAAATTAAATATACCCCTGCCCCTTGACCTAGAAATCCCACACTCCAACCGACAGAATAGAAGCACCAGAATGGAGGGCTCTGCCATAGTGGGAAAGGAAACAACCTGAAAACAACCTAAAAGTCCATCAAAAGAGAATACCTAGATCCACTGAGGTACAAAAATATATTTTAAAAATGAGATGTCTACTAAGGACCTGGAAGGGTGTCCATGATGTATTATTACAAGTGAAAGGAGGCTGCAAGGAGAAAAAGGTAGAGTAAGATCCCCCTTTCAATACACAACCGGAAAGCCCAATACAATGCCCACAAGGCCCTACACAACTTTTCCTCCTCCCGTTCCTGCCCCTTCTCTGTGATTCCATTTCCTACCTCTTTCCCTGTCACAGCTCTGCTCCAAGTAACAGAGCTCATCACTAGGCACAATCTTGCCCCAGGGCCTTTGCACTTACCCTCAGCCTCACTACTCCTCCCCAGAGATCTTCGTGGCTCTCTCTCACATGTCCTTTAGCTCTCTGTACAAAACCTTTTTCCCAACAAATTCTATTCTGACCTCCTCATTCAAAATTACAAAGCAGGGGGCAGGGGGCGGAGGGGTGCTTTTGCCTGCTTCCTTTTTTCTTATCATTGCCTGGTGCTTTAGACACTTCCATGTTAGATAGTTCAATCCTCTAGACTGTAAGCTCCATGAGGGATTTCTGTCTCTTGTTCACTGCAGTATCGCCAGCATCTAGCACAGTGCTGTAAGTTCGCACTGAATGGATGGGAAACCTGTGTGCACATCTTGACATGGGCCTGGAGAAACGAGTGGGAGAATTTATACTGGACTCTGACCAGCGGGTGGTCAAGCCACAGGAGAGAAGTGTGTGGCAGTACAGAGCTGTCAGAGACTACCTCCTCTTCCATACATTCTTTTCTTCTATGCATTTTTTAAATCCATGTATAAGGGGACCTGTGCAGTTCAAACCTATGTTGTTCAAGAGTCAACCGTATTATTATTTTATCAGCTGTAGTGAATGCATGTGACCGTTAAAATGGTTGAAGGGGCATTCAATAAAATTAAAATGCAAAGTTGTAAACAGGGCTGAGGCAGAGTAGATGGCAGGCAAGCCAAATGAGGCAAGAGGGTACTCAGAAGACACCCAACAACGGCTTAACCCTCCCTTACTTCCTCGTGTCTCAGGCGGGGCACCCCCGGAAGAAACCATTCCCTCCCACATCACACCCATACGTGTACTAGGAAGGACAGCTGTTACTCACAAAGAAAATTACAGAGTACATTCTAACCCAAATATAAATGCACCCAGACCATCCCTCCCACTAAGCTCCACCTCTAAGGGAGATGGAGAACAAAGAATTGACAGGACAAGATGAATGGCTGGGGACAGTGAAGGGTGGTGACAGTAGCAGAGAGGAAGGAGCACTGACCTGGGAGGCAGGCCCCAGCTCTGCCTACCTCAGGCGAGGTCACTCTACCCTCTCTGAGCCACAGCTTCCTCCTTTGTAAAAATCAACATAAAAAGCAGTTTTTGATAGATGACTGGATTAAAAACCTGTGGTACATAGACACAATGGAATACTATTCGGACATAAGAAAAGATGAAATACTGCCATTTGCCACAAAATAGATGGATCTCGAGATCATCATGCTAAGCAAAGTAAGTCGGACAAAAAAACAAACAAGAACCATGTGACCTCACTCATATGTGGAATATAAAACTGAAAGCAACAAAGAAACAAAAACTCATGGACACAGTCAGTAGTTTAGTGCTTCCCTGAGGGTAAGGGGAGAGGGGGTGGGAGAGGAGGGAGGGGAGTCAAGTACGTGGTGATGGAGAGAACTGGCTCTGGGTGGTGAGCACACAACACAACACACAGACAATGCACCATAGATTGTACACCTGGAACCCATGTTATATGGCTGAGTAGTATTCCATAGTATATACTATACACCACATCTTCTTTATCCAATCATCTATTGCAACATTGATTAGTGTCTGATATGCACTCCATACCTGTTTGGTGATGTGAATGAGGAAGCAGCCCATAATTTCACCAATCAAGCACAAATAATGCCATCTCCTTACACTCGGGCCGTAAGACCTTTATATCCTTGGACTATATATTTACTCTACTTTCATAATCTAGGAACCAAAATATCTATTGGAGCTCACTCCCACCAGTCCCAGGATGACGTGGCTCCTACATTTGTTTCCAACACAGAAGGCAGCAGGCCTCTGGAGGCCACAGTCTGGTTCCTATGGTCTGTTTATCGTCAAAGGTCATCACCATGGCACCTCCTCTCCCCACAGGTCCTGGTAATCATCAAGGACAATTTATTTGCTAGCGACTCAACAAGAAACCACGTGAACCTCAAGGCAACCTCTTGGTCCTCAAGGATATGACCAAGGTCAACCTAGTCAAGGATGTATCAAGTTATTTGGACCAAGAGCCAAAGCAGGTGGCACCAATCATACTAATGTTCAGGTCCAGGCAATGCCAAATTCTGAGCAAGAGACATAGTAGATGCCCAGCCCTGGCTTTTCTTCTTCACAAAATTCATGCCACCTAAGAAACTAACCTTGCTTCTCACCAAAACCAAAGGGCACTGAGAATGAGGCCATTCTTTATGAGGGAGGACCCAAAAAATACCAGAATGATCTTCTGGAGGGAGGGCTTCTTGTAGACAGGCTTCCCCAGCTAGGTGAGTGTTCTAGGAACCCATGTGCATCCATGTACCAGGTGGCATTGTTGTAAGAGGCTGTGTTCGGCTTCAGTGAATTTTTGTTTGAAGACTCTTTCAACGCATTTGCCCATTTCATGATGAGTGATTTATACAAACAGAATGCGGTGTGATGACACGCCTGCCCACACCATGCTGAGTGTTCTGTAGTTTTTGACCAAAAACGGTGTGACCTCTGTGCCCTACCCTCCCTATTCACCTGGTTTCACCCCAAGTGACTTATTTTTGTTTCCCCAGATGAAAAAGTCATCAAAGGGAAACATTTTGCCCATGTGAAAGAGGTGAAAAAAATAGCAGAAGCATTAAAAGGCATCAAAATCAATGAGCTCAAAATCTGTTTTGAGCAGTAGAAAAAGGCATCTCGATAGGTGTATTACATCAAAAAAGAATACTTTAACGATGGCTGAAGCTTAAACGTGAAAGAATAAATACACAATTATTTATAAATGCATTCTGGTTTTGAGGGGAGGGGTCCCCCCTCATATATATTTCAGCATCACAATTGGTAGGAGGGGCCTTCTGAATTTCTTTCAATTTGCAAGGCACGTGAAACTCACCAATTTTTGAGAGCACAAATTTAATGGTGGATATCCTAGGTCTCTCATCTCTACCCGGACACTAAAGCCTGGGCTGGGAGAAAGAGAAAGAGATGCCTTCGTGGTGGTAACTTTTCAGGGTCGGATGACTCTTGTAGGTCTGTCACAGACAGAAGTGCTCAGAGGAAAGTACAGAGGCTCCCTCTTGCAGTACGCTGTGTAGAGCAGAGAGGCCACATATTATATGACGCCATTTCTACGACATGGACGGAAGAGGCGATTCATAGGCACCAAAAGCAGTCCAGTGGCTGGTAGGGCTGGGAGAAATAGGTAGTAACTGCTCAGGGCTAAAGAGTTTCTTTTGGGGGTGCTGAAAATAATTCTGCAATTAGACAATGGTGATGGTTGCACAATTCTGTGAATATACTAAAAACTACCTGAAAAGGGTAAATTTTTGGTATCTAAGTGTTATCTCAATAAAGCTGGTCCTTTTTTTAAATTTTTGGATATGGGGAGAGAGAATATGAGTGCACCAAGTTAGGCCGAGCTTCCCTGCCCCACGTCTTACCATTCGTCACCCCTGCCCTGGCAGTTCTGCATTGGTGGGACCAGCACCCCCTGCATTATTCTTCAGCTGTCCAGATCTCAGCAGGCCCCCGCCTGCAAGCCACCACCCTCCTCCCTCCCAGGGGTTCTAAGGAACCAAGGCAGGCATGGAAACTTTCTCAGAACATTCCCGGGAAGCACCTCTGGGAATATTCATTCATCTGGTAGAGAAGCTGGCTGCTAGCACCCAAGCCCAGGATGGGGAAGGACACAAAATCAAAGAGACAGCCACCTTCCTTCCTGTTCGAAGGAAGAGGACAGTTCGGGGCTCCAGGCAGGGCAGACTTCAGAGGAAGACAAATCAGGCATAAAAACTGCTAGAGGTTCCATTAGCAAGACAGCAAAAAATAGGATTCCCACATCACCCTGTTGCCCTCAGGGCCCCTCATACTGCTAAAAATAAAGCAACAGGCCCTGGGATTTGTGATGCCAGTGTTCTCTGGAGTCCCTGCAAGGCCAGCCTCACTCTGGGCTTCCTCCGCATCTCCTTGCCTCCCCTTTCTCCGCCACTTCCGCACGGATTTCCACAGCACGAGAGGGACAGCCTGGGGGAACTATTTGCACAGATCACGAGGCTGGAAGAGATGGCCCTCTGATGGCCCACTTAAAGAATGTGGTCTAGGACTTGAGCACCACACATGCAAGTCCCTTCAGCAGGAAAGGGTCTCAGCACGTGTTGAGGGTGGGGGGCTGGACAGGACGAGGAGGTGACACATCCAATGATGAGGTATCCCACCTCTGGGGTCCTGGACAATATTTAAGGGAAGGAGTCAAAATGTGGAGGGGGCAGGCAGAAGGGAAACAGCTGGGGCAACCTGTCAGCCTGAGCTCGCACTCATGCCCTCCCATTACACAGCAGAAAGTGCCACCTCTTGCTCCTTCCACAGACCCTCAAACCCAGGGCTGCCCAATACTCGGGGAAACCATAGTCTCTTGGAGAGAGGACAGCCTCGGGGCAATGCAGCTCGGTGATTGTGAGCGTAGACGCTGCACTGGGTGCCTGGGTTCCAATCCCAGCTCCACCACTTACCCTATGTGTAACTTTGAGCAAGTTACTTCGCCTAATTTCTCCATCTCCACAATGAGGATAATAATGCTTCCTACCTCACAGGGTTCATCTGAAGCTCTTACAACAGTGCCTGACACACAATGGAGTGCAATGGGTACCAGATATTATTGGGGACCCTAACAATGTCCCTTCAGGGAACCTGCTGACCTTGGGGGCCGGGCAACTCTTGACTGTGTGAGGCTGCCCCATACAGAGCAGGATGTTGATTCTTCCTGACCTCGGGAAATAAATGCTCTAGTTCAGGTGACAATAAAAACAGATGAATGGTGGGGACAGAATTCAAACCAAGATGTGTGTGGCCCTAAGCGCATGCCTTTAACCACCTACGCCAAACTGCCTCCTGTAAAACCCATGGTGGGCACAGAAAAGTCTTTCTCATCAAGGACAGCAAGGAACAGGGAAATAGCAACTGAGAAAACAAAATACACTTCTTTCTTGTTCAAAAACAACAATCAGCAGGCATGGCATTTTTAGCTTTGAAAGGATACCAACTTTTTCTCTTAAGGTCTTTTGAGATGAATTTATGTCAAACCGGGCTGTCACTCCCTTCCTAAAGATTAGCAAGCAGCCTTATCAGAGATGGCAACTGAAAAACCTAGACTTTTCTCTGAGGGCCTCGGGGTCCCTGGGACCTCTAGGTCCTGGCCTCTCACGGGCAGCTCGGGGTATCTACCACATGCCACGGTGGCCCACAAAGGCTCTAGGAGACCTGAAAGGCCTGGTCCCATCTGAGGTGTGACTCCAAGAACACAGTGTCCCAGAAAAACACAGTTTCCTTAAGACTGAGCAGAAGAAAATAGCCGTAAAAATCTGCCATTCCAACAACAGGCAGGCAGCAGTTAGAGAAAGAAGTCAGCTGCTGGGCTTCATGAACTGTAGTTCTCTTCTTCCTGAGCCCCTTTCTGGGGGCCCCAAGCTGAGGGGTACAGGTGCTCCCTCAGTGACAGACTTCCCTCCCTTCCTGAGTCAGGCCGAGCAGCCAGGAATCCACCAGGTTCAGCCCACAAACTCTTGCAAAGAGCCATCCTGGTCATCCTGTGCCATCTGGGGCACCCTGACCAAGGAGAAGACCCTACAAGACCTCTGGAGAGGCCAACCTTCCCAGACACCCTCGCCCCACCCGAGCGGCCCCAGGTGGTGGCCATGCTCAATTCTCCCTTCAGGGAGTTCTGTCTCACCTAACAGAGGGAGCAGGGGTGAGGCATGTGACGCTGGACATGTGGCACCCCTGGAGGAGAGCTTTGGGCAACCTGTTGGCAGATACAGGGATTTATCAGATAGAAAGGGAAGCAAGACGGGAAGACCTGCAGGGCAGGGAAGGAGCCGCGTGTCAGGAAGGGGTGCGCGTGGTCTCTCCTGAGACTCCCAGGAGACTATCTCATGTCCCTCAGCAGTGGGACGGGGGAGGTTCAGGGCCGTGGGGCCGTGGAATCAGGCCAGCACCACATGAAAAACTGGTCTCTTTACCTCTGTTTTCAAGGTGCTGTTCCCCTGTTGAACATGCTGCTTTGACTCTCCTATCCTCCCTTAAAAACGTGGTGGTCAGGGGAGGCATGGCCCCGTGATATCCACAGAACCTGCGAGGGTTTCTTACATGGCAAACGGGCCCTGCACATGTAATTAAGGGAAGGATCTGGAGAGGAGGAGAATCTCCTGGATTACCCCTCAATGTGCTCACAAGGGTCCTGATGAGAGGGAGGCAGAGGGAGGTGGGACTGCAGGGGGGACCGTGGAAACAGAGACTGCAGTGATGATGTGCTCTGGAGATGGACAAAGGGGACACAGATGAGGAACACAGGTGGCTGCTGGAAGCTGAGAAAGGCAAGGAAAGGGTTCTCTGTTCGGGGCCTCCAGAGGGAAACAGCCCTGTGGCTGCCTTGATTTTAGCCCATGAAACCGATTACAGATTCTGACCTCCCGGCTGTTAGCAGAATTATGTGCAGTGTCTTAAGCCACTAAGTCTGTGGTTATCTGTCACAGCAGGGACAGGAAACTAATACACACAGTCCACCAGCATGGTCAGGATGCTTTCTCCATGCTCAGCCCTAGAGCTCAGCAATGAACATGAGAGACCCATCCCTGCCTTCCTAGACTCAGCCATTCTCTCTCCTCCTCTGTCTTCCCACCGAGGGTCCCTGTGGCCTGGACTATGCTGCCATCTGCCTCTCTAAGTCCTCCGCACCCCTCAGCTTCCAGCCCATTCCCTCTAGGAAGATTTGCTGGGGCCTGGGAGATTTCAGATGCACTATATCTGTGCACTATATCTGTGCACACTGTTCACCCACCAATGCCTCCTGTCCTGCAGGTCTCACTTCTGCACAGAAGCTTTGCCTGAGCCCTGCAGCAGGTGAAGACAGCCCTGCCATTTGCCACGGTCTTGCATCACACTCTAGACTTCATGTGTGTGCATGTGTGCATGTGTGCACGTGTGTGTGTGTGTGTGTGTGTGTGTAAGAATGAGATGATCTGCTCAATCCAGGCCTTGATAATGGGATTAGTCTACCCTGAAAGGCAGGGACAGTGGATGTCTTGTTCACTCCTGAATTCATTCCACCCTTGGTAGACATTTCATTGATCCCCTCTGTCCTGCACTGCTTTATTGAGCATCTCCACCAAACAAGCCATTCCATTGCTACTGTAGTGTGGGTTGTATGGTGTGTGCTAGGTCTTCTCTCTCAACTCCACCAACTCCCTACAGGTAAGAAGCTCCTCTGCCTGTCTACCTACACGCCCCCACAGAGCGACTCAACAAACACCAGTGACATCGCATGTCCACCTGCACTTGGCCTGCAGTCCCTGGAATTTGGCTGACACACATTTAAAGAGAAAAAGCATAAGGTCTCTAAATAATCAAATTTTCCTTAAAAAAAAAAAAAAAAAAAAGACAGCTAATCAGCACAATCAGACCTGAGTCAGAAACAGGCGGAAACCTGAGCTCAAGTTTCAAAAACGCAGAAGCAGATAAAGCCCCAAACAGACTCCAAAGCCTCCAAGGATGAACCTCACCCTGACCTCTAGGCCATGGTCAAAACCTTCCCGGGCCAGGCTGCAGATAAGAGGGGTCCTGATGCACGATGAACCATTTGGGCAAAGCAGAAACAAGATGGCAGTCACCACTATCTCCAATCGCCCAAAGGCCACCCAAATCCCACCCTGAGGGGCCGCAATCCTGCCGACCACCTCCTCAGAAAGGCCCTTCCTGGCCACCCACCGAGGCAGGCCCATCCGACACCCTCAGTCCCCTCACCCTCTTCAGTGTTCTCCCCTGAACCACCAGAAATTCTCTCCTTCGTTTACTGACGGGTTCTCATCAGCTGCTCTTCCCCACCCTTGTTCCCAACCCGGTGCTTTCCTTGCTATTCTCCCAGAGCTTCAAACCTTGACTGGCATATGGAGTGCTCAGGAATGCGGAAGGAACCCTCACTGTGCACATAGGGAAGACACTGGGGTGCAGAGACAAAGACCCACCCCTGCCATGCTCATGGTGGCATGCATGCGCAGGCCTCTCGCTCTCTCTCCACCCCTCCCTCCCTCCTTCCCTCTAGCACAGAATCTCTTTCTTCCCCAGCCTGCCAGCAGCACTGTCCAGACGGGAATGGAGACTCCTTAAGGCCAAGCACAGCAGATCCCAGACAGAAACACCTCACCAGCTACATGAAAGCTGCTGGACACGAGAGGCCAGATACTGTGTGGTTCCATGTTTGTGAAATGTCCAGATCAGGAATACCCGCAGAGATACAGGTTAGATTATCCGGAGGCTGGGAGGAGGGAAAAGGAGGAGTGACCCCTTAATGGGTACGCCAGTAATTAAATGCTCTGGAATTAGATAGTGGTGATGGTTGCACAACTTTGGGGGATTTACTAAAAACTACGGAGTTGTACGCTTTAAAAAGGATAAACTTACATCAGTCGATAAGGGAAAAGGCTCACTGAAAGATGCCATGGATTGGCCAGGATTGCAGGCTCTGTAGTCAGACTCTTAGCTTCTTGCTCGAGCCATGAGCTATGTGAATTCAGGCAAATTTCTTGGCCTCTCTAGACCTCAGTTTCTCTCTCTGTAAATGAGGGTAATAACTGTGCCAACCTCATGAGGGTGTTGTGAGTATTAAATGCGACCATGATGTGTAGGGGACTTTGGTTGACTGCTTTCCAAATATCCATCGCCCCCCTTCCTTGCAGGCCTTGCTTTCCATTTGGGGATCTTTAAGGTCTGAGCGCACTGTCCATAGCCCCTGGACCCTCAGTCTATCCCATCAGAGTTATTCTCAGGACCTATGCAAGGAATGGTGGATCCAAGGTGCTAGCATGAGCATATCACGTGTCCTCTGGAACTGTCGCAGCCGTCTTAGAACCCAGAGTCAGAGCACACTCAGGATGATGCCACCTGTAAGGGCAGGAGATTGGAAGGACACAAAGAAACTGGGTCTTGGGAGACATCACTGAGCCACTGGGTTAAAAATCACCTGAAGTCACCCACCTTCTCCATTATATGAGCAAATAAAGTCTCTCTGATGGTTAAGCCAAATAACATGAGCATTTCCACTACGTAGGATCAAAACCACCACAACTGACCACGCTACTTGAAGTCCGTCCTTGGCACACAAAGCTGGCTAAACTATGGAAGGAGTCCAGTCAATTTCTCCTCCCCCAATTTCTTTTCTTCTCCCCTCTTTTCCTCCTAATGCAGCAGAAATGTGATTTGTGAAACAAATTATGCTTCAGAACCCAGGGGCAGGTGGGAAGCCTCCTCCAATCTAGAGAAAGCAAAATGCAAATGATGCAAAAAGAGATCAAGCTACATGAATATTCATCTTCCTTTCCCTTGTGATGGGAACCGAATTTGTGGAGGATTCTGTGAGCTCCATTTCCTCTGAAGTCCTCAGAGGGTGCATGGTCCATATCTCATCATTTTGCCTGATGTATGTGCGGCTCTTGCCTCTAAGAACTGGTGGTTACACAGGTGCATATATAGGTAAAAATGCGCCATCCTATATGTTGAGATCTGTGTATGTCCTATATATATTTAGATCCCAACTTAAAAATGAAAGTCAAGAAAAAGCCAAGAACCATATGACTTCACCCATATGTGGAATATAAAAGTGAAAACAACAAAGAAACAAAAATTCATGGACTCAGTCAATACTTTAGTGGCCACCTGAGGACCTGTGGGGATGGGGGGTGGGAGAGGAGGAAGGGGGGTGGGAGAGGAGGAAGGAGGGTGGGAGAGGAGGGAGAGGGAGTCAAATACAGGGTGATGGAGAGAGAACTGACACTGGGCGATGCACATATAACAGCGCATAGACGATGCATGTAGAATTGTACACCTGGAACCTATGTAATCCTTGCTAACCAATGTCACCCCAATAATCCTAACAATAAAAAAGGGAAAAGGGGGAAAAAAGGCAAAAGATTGGCCGATTCCTCCTCATCTTTCAAGGCATGTTTCAAAGTGTGATGTTCTCAGGGGAGTCTTCCTCTCTTCAGCACCCAGAACGAGTGACCCCTCATCGGCTGGCCCCGCACATGTCACTGACACGGCTCCTGACCCCAAAACAAAACAGTGAAGGTGAAGAGAAGGCACAGCTGCGACTGATTCATTCTGGACCCCCGCACGGCGTAGCGGCATACAGTAGGTGCTCCATAATTGTTTATTGTGGGAACAAATTACAAATGGTCTGCAACACGTGCCCACACAACAGGGCTGTGAGTTCTCAAGGTCTGTCTGTGTGGCCCTGGGTAATTACCTAACCTCTCTAAGTCTCAGCTCCTCAACAAGGCCTGCCCTTCTAGGCCACCGGAAGAATTTGACCAGCTAGGATGCAAAGTGGCCAGTTCCGAATAGGGCAGACCGACTCTAAGCTCTCTGGGGATACAGAGGTAAATGGCAGCTCCCCTGCTCCCACCTTCCCCAGTCCCAACACAGGGATTACAGCTCCCCAGGTGATGGACAAACCTTGACTGACTGGAACTGACCAGCCCCACCCCTGGATGCTCTGCGCCTCTCTCCAACACCCTCTGTGCCCTGTTAAAGAACACAAAGCCACTGGCCCCAAAACAATGCTTCTGTCTAAAATCAGAGCCAGTGAGGTAGCAAGGAAAGCAAGAAGCTCATGGAGGCATTTGGGCCAACTGAGTTTGGCTACCAAGGGACCTTCCTTAGAGGAGGCGTGCGGGCTGCGGGCCGGCTCACGGCTCTCGCAACGCGAGTGTGCACCGAGGGGTCAAATGGCAGCAAACAGATGCCGCGATTCACCGCCACGCTATTTCCCAGGCGCAGCAAAAACTATCATCGCTCTGTTCTTTGACAGGATGTTTGCATTTGAGTTAAAACTGCCTCCTCTGTCAAACGTGCGGCAATTCGGTTCAGCAGAGTGCGATGAGGAACTTGGCTGCTCTCACGAAGGCTGGTGGCTGGCCTGACAAAGGCCCCTTCACACTAGGAATGAAAGAAGGAGATGGAGCTGGGTGGGGTGGAGGAGACAAGAACGAGTCTGTCATTTTATCAAATACAGACGAAGACTGTCTGCAAAGTGGGAAGCTGCTGTCTAACACTTACCCATAGAACAGACAAAATACCCTTTCTTCTGAGGAAGTTGGGCATGAGACACTTCAGGACCCCACGCCAAGTCACTGGCAAAGGGTGTGGGGAGAGACTAACTGCACAGGCCCACCCCGGGCATCTACCCGCTGCCACTGCCCAGGTCTGGACGGGTGTCTCGTCTGCTCAGAGCCTAAGACCTAGTGAAGGCGGCCTGGAAGTCTCAACCTAGCCACAGACATGAAAGAGATTCAATGCTGAAAATATAAATTTAACCAGTGTGGACTGTTAGTTAATTCTTCAGCAAAAATTTGTTGCATGCCCATTTGTTCATTGATTTGCCCAGTGTCTAACAAGTGCCCACCTTGTATCATGTCGCACATTTGGCTCCAGGGCTATAGAAGTAAATGAAGCCCACAGCCCAGAATGTGCCAAATCCTAAAGGTTTCAGAGTTAGGAGCTTACGATCTAGCCAGAGAGCTGGGCAAGTGAAGCAACGTGGAATTCTCCAGGACTTGTCTCCACCCCCACCTAACATAGCGCTTTGTGCAAGGTGAGCTCAACGGTGGGCTAGAATATATCTACTTCTGCTAAATGGCACCACTCCACCTGGATCCATAATAAAAACAGTGGCCTCTAGCTATTGAGTGTCACTCGTGTGCTAGGTAGAACTTTCTCTATGGTCTGCACCCTAGAGGCCAGGGAAGCCGAGGCCTGAAGGGTAGACTGCTTGCCCAAGACCACATAGCCCATCAGTGGGTAAAGCAAGACCTAAGTCCAGGTCCCTGTGCCCAGGTCCCATGCCCCTCCCACCTCACCACACACCAGAGGAAGAAGCACCCAGACCCAACTCAACCATGGGCTCCCCCAAGGAAACACCACCATGCCTGACACCCCTGGGATCCACTTCACAGCCTGGCACAGGGTATACCAAGTTGCCAATGAGCAAAATATTGGCTTAACTGAGTGACTGTGGCAGAATAAACTTGATATAAAAAGGACTGGGAAGTGGGAAAGAAAGACGATCCGGAAGTCTTCCTGGAGGAGGTCAGCGTACAGAAGATGTTCTGGTGCCTCAGAACACATAATCCCCAATAGAGGAAAAGCTCTGAGGACAAACACCAGATGTTACGTAAAGCTGGCCTGCCTCCGTGTGTCAGAGCACTACTTATTCCTCAAAGGGGGAAACGGTCAGATAAGAAATGAGCAAGCCCACCAAAGCGCAGAGGCTGAGGCTCGAAAGGCCCTTCTGATCCCTGACAGCCCGAAAAGTCCTCTGCTCCCCTCACAGCTCAGCCGGCCCCTGCGGGCCTTCACAGGACAGGGAGGCTGGCCACAGTAGAAGACTTAGGAGCCCACCAGGCTCCCAGGCCTCTTCACAGGCCCTCAGGCCCTCTGACACTTCCCACCCCTCTCGTCTCCTGTGCTATCATCTCTGTCTGTCTGAGGTCGGGGGAGGTGGGCAGAATATTTAGGAGCAAAATAAAAATTCTTAACAAAAACAGGGCGATTGTTGAAACAACAAGAAGCCCTGGAATCTCCTCATCCAACCCCCACTTTATAGGCAGGCAAACTGAGCCTCCACCCCCAGATTACCCTTTTAAAGTGAGGTCCTTCGTACTCCAAATTCTGCCTTTGCCCTCTCCTCCATTTCCTCCCTCCTTCCTCCTCCCTACAGCAGGGCGTGGTGGGGATCATGGGGCGGTGCAGGAGCCGAGTACTTCTGACACCGCTTTGCTTTTACCCTGAGCTCTGCATGCTTATGCAGTGTCCCAAAGGAAGTCACTACCTCAGGGATGGCTCGTCCTGGTACCCACCACTGGCCCTGGACTACCACGCTCCCTCAAGTGGCCTCCTTCTCATCTCAGCGGCATCCTCACCATGGCTACTGGTGGAAGAGAGGGTTCTAAAATAACAGCCAACCTCATCAAACTGAGCACCGAAGAGGTGCTGAGCGCTCACAGAGGCCATGTCATTTGGTCCGCACGAAAACCCTACGTGGCAGGTGTGTTTAGAATTCAGTTTACTGATCAAGAAAGTTAGCTTGGCGAGGTGAAGGAAACTGTCCAAAGCCACTGGGCTGGTGCCACGTAGAGCTGGGACTCAAGACCACCTTTGTCCAACTCCAAGTTCATAAGCCTAAATTGAAGAGACCAAAGCCAGCATTCAAAATGAGTGCTGCCCCTCTGTGGCAGGGAGGGGGAGGGGAAGTTACACAGTGCTCCAATGCTACCAAAACTCAAAGCATTTCTGGAACTTTCTTTGGAAATCACCTACAAGGGCAATTTACACACCACCCTGAACCTTCAGATTCGATACCTCATAATTACACATTTGGGGAACCAGAAATACCGTACTGGCTTACGCTCTTATTCGTGACACTTGCCAGCAAGCTACCTTGGACAGTTTCCTAAAATCAAACTAACTTTCAAAAGTTGAGAGACGTCACTTCCGCAACATTCAAGTGACTACATCACAAGCCTCTTCCCAAACAAAGACCCTCAGTTTCTAAGTAAGGATAAAATCATTCGTTCTTTCGGTCTGCCTTTACTCAAAAAGCATTTTGTGATTCTGGACACTACTGCAGGTTGCTAAGGAAACAGAGCGAAACATCACAAGGGCCCGTCCTCTCAGATAACACGGGGACAATATTTCAGGCAACTTTTACAGAAGACCTCAATTGCCCCAAGCACTATGCACACAAAGATGGATGGCACACATCCCGTCCCAGCCTTTGGGAACACCACAGCGCAGCAGGCATGTCAGCCATCCCTCTGCAAGCTGGGTGGACTGGAGTGAAGAGTTATGGAAGACAGAGTGACCACCCAGGAGCTGGTGCTGCATGTTAGGACAAGAGTCCGTCTCCCAAAGGTGACCAAAGTGAAGTAACAGTAACAACAAGCACTTCTACAACACTTGTTACGTTCCAGGTGTCATTCTAAACAGTAATGCATATTATCCTCCCGCCAAGTTCACGAAGCGGTTACTACCAGCCCCACCTTCCAGGTGAGTGAACTAAGGCACGGAGAGGTTAAGCAACTTGCCGAAGGTCTAAAGGTCAGCAAGTTGCAAAACTGTGATTTGAGCCCAAGCAATCTGGCTCCAGAGGGCATGCTCTTGATAACTACACTGAACTAGCTACAAGGAGAGATGATGCTCATGCTCATTTGGACATGTACGTTTTGGCCCATTAGGTTTTAGTAAAACAGCCACGTTACTCATGTTATCACTCATGTTCAATCCCCTCTTGTCTCAGCAGTGAACTCTTGAACTCACTCTGCTAAAACATGATAGCTGAACTGGGTGGAATCGCCTAAAGTGATATTGCCAAAGGTGAAGCATTTCACCACAGGGAGGAGGACGAGGGACCTGGGAAGCAGCCTCTGCCATCCATTCGTTCCCTGGAAGCCATTCACATTACTCCTTGATGTTCCAGGCGAAGAGCCACTCAAGGTAACATTCAAAGCAGACGTGAGCTGAGGGGCAGCAGCAGATCCTTCCAATCCGGAGGAATGCAGGCAGCGGCCGTCAATTCACCGCCGCTTGTTACCACCACGGAGAACTGCGGCATCTGGCGACAGCCAAGACGCCTCTACTCTCTTTGGAATGTGGACAGAAGAGGCAGTTAAGCCCCTTGGCTCCCTTGTTCCTGAAGGTATTTAAGAAGGAGAGTAGCCCGGAAGCTGAAGGCAAGGGTGAGAAAGCAGAGTTGCTGGAACCCCAGAGCAGCACACGGAGTGGCTAAGCGTTAGCACTGCATCCAGAGAATCCCGGTTCCAATAGAAACCTGTCACTTGTTAACCACAGCCCCCTGGCCAACTGCCATAACCACTGAAAACCTCAGTCCTCAGTTTCAGCTCATCTATAAAACGAAGATAACGGTAATAGTATCGACAACGTAGGCTTGAGAGGACTGAGATAAAGCATGTAGAGTGCTTCCATCTCGTGTGACACCCAAGAGCACCCGGTAAATGCCCAGTACTATTGTGGAGTCACGGTCATCATTAGTTATGGCAGAGTCAGCTATGGACAGCAAAAGCCCTCACCCCAGTTTTCCCCTAGAGTGGCACGCTGAAGCCCCTTTTGCAGCCTGAGTGTTCTCCGACTTCATTTCCTCCTCCTCCTCCTGGGTAAAATACTACATTTCCCAGGACCTCTTGCAGTTAAGGTACCATGTGACCGAGTTCTGGCCAATGGACTTGACGAGCAGAAGTAATGTGAATGACTTTCAGGGCTACTCCCACAAAACCATACCATCCTTCCCCTTACTTCTCATTCCCCATGTGACAGCCGCTGCAGATGATTCAGCAGGGACCTCAGGCCCACCTAGAAGATGGCAGTTCCACAGGTGTAAGGAGCCAAGGTCCCTGAATGACTGTGTGGAGCAATTTCTCTCTCTCTCCTTCCATGTGGCATCTCATCCTCCAGGGCCTCTCGCCTCTCTAAGGGACCTGGATATCTCAGGGTGATCAGATTTCTTACATATGGTAGCTGGCTCCTCAAAAGCCAGTGTTCCAAGAGACCAAGAGGAAAGCTGCATGGGTTCTTGTGACCTAGTCTCAGGAATCATACCATGTTTCCCATCACATTCTATTGGTTACAAGCAAGTCGCCGAGCCAGCCTTGATTCAAAGTGGGGACTACCCAAGAGCATGAAGACCAGGAGTCGTGATTCATTGAGAGCTTTCATTGAATACTTGTGGCCACACTATTAGCGATGCCCTCACTACCCAGTTTCCAGGACCACCTGGATGAGGCAAAGGAAATCAAAGAAGGAAAACTACCAGCCCTGTCCACAGGACCATCGGACCGGTGATATTCACATGGGCTGGAGAGGACACGTAGAGTGGGAAGTACCAGAGGAGAGAGCAAGTCTTGACTCAGCTGGATTCCCAAACAGCTGGCATTCCCAGCAAGTGAGCTAAGCCTTGAAGGATGGGAGAAACAAAGTAAGGGTTGGAAGGGAAGGTGGGGGCCATCCCTGAGGCCACATGCAACCTTCTACACATCTGAACCACCCAAGGAGAAGGCCAGACCATCTCCACAGTTCTCAGGGCAGGCATGTCGCTCAGACCTGGGCACCAGATGTGGTAGAAGGCTGGGTGTGACTATGCCAGCTCCTTACCTACTCTACCCATGAGCCTGTCCAACACAACAGGGACTGGGGCGGGGCAGCCCACTGTGGACCTATTTACTCTGGCTCGACCTCCTCACCCAGCAACACCATGACGCGCAGAAAGGGCAGTTATGCAACCACCCTTGCAGCAGCCTGCCAGCCTCAGGGACCCAGCCTGGCTGCCAGGCCTGGTCGTGGGACGCTGTGGCCTGGGCTCCAACTGCCATTTTCTGTATAGGCCCAGGATGCTCTGCTGACAAACACCTGGGGACAACAGGGGCCATGGGAGGAAGCTAAAAATAGCAAAAATAGCACAGTTTGGCTATGGAGAAGCCTTTTCCAAATCCTCAGGGTCCCATTATTCCTCATCCATGGGCTTCAGGGACACACACAGTTTGGCAACAGTTATTTCCCTGCTCAAAGGCTCATTGTAAGAAGTGTGAGGGGCCAGGAGGCCTCCTATATCATGTCATAAGCCACACAGTGATCAGAAGTCATAGAAACAGCCTGTCCTGGGGGCTGGGCCTAGAGGGGGCAGGCTGGGTCCACCGTCACACCTCCAAATCCCCAGGGGGTTCTCTTTGGCCACCCACTTGCTAACCAATTCTCAGCATTTTCTACCTTTTCTGAATCTCAAGACTTTGATGTTTCTCTTACTTTCTTGGTCGTTAAGAATTACAGGCCTTGCTCTGTGTTTTTAATTTCTCGTGTGAGTATATTACACCAACCCAGCTAGATAGGTAGAGAAGTCATGCATACAGGACATGTGGGCTGTGCACTGCACAATTCCAGGAGTATAGTTCATGACCACGATGTGAATGGTGCCCCTGGAATCATGCAGTGTGGCTACTGGCATTGCCAGAGAGGAAACAATGACTTACACAACCCCTAGCTCTGGATAGGAGAGCCATGTTAATAAAGATTCATAGACTGACCAATCCATCTCCTGCCTCCAAATATTCTGTGCATGGGATTTGGCAGGTGCAAGGCCATGATGCCCAATGGTCTAGAAAGAAATCCATATTGTGATACAATAATGTATTTCCAGGCCATGGAGGTGGAAAGGAAGGAATTGATCTTTCAAAGGCAAGGGAAAATTCATAACCACTGAATGAGTTACCACCACCTTCTTCTGAGTGTGCAAATTAAATCCTCGGTCCCAATGACACCTAAAAGGCACTTTATTTATAACGGATCAGGGAATTCAGACATTTGCTCTTCATAGGATTCCTATTTTTTTAATAACACAGTTTCAGAGTTTGAGAGATGAGCAAACAGCGTATGGGAATAATGAGACATCATTCTACATCAGGACGCATAGGCCCACCGTTTAACGGTAAAGCTTTGCTGGTGGGCATCCAACGTTTCCACTCCGCCAGGTTCTTCTGCATGTGCATGCATGTGCACGCACACACACATTCTCTCAAGTTTTTAAAAATATGCTAGCATTCTACATCCTACTCCGAATACCTTCCATGTATATGAAGTTTTTACCCAAAACTTCAAGGAACGCCCATACTCAGAAAAATACCCCAATACTTATCCTATGCCTCCACACAGCCCCCAGCCCAGGGATAAGGTACACATGCCATAGTTCATAAAGTACACTTATGTGTTAGCTGATGTGACTCTCATGCCAGCCCTAGAGTTGTGCAGTGAGCAACCTTAACAACTGTATGGCACATGCATCAATCAGGTAGAGAAAAGGTGATTATACCATTTTCAAGCAAGGATCTCTGTACGTGTCCAAAGGATTTCACATCTCATCAGGGGATGGTATGTGAGTTTCGACACACCAACTCCTCTTTTCAGTCCTATGTCCTCACAGTTTCTCTCACGCTGTGACAGGGATGGCTCAGCAGAGCCAACCTACCATGACAGGAGGTGTAACTGCAGATGTACAGAGCAGGAGACTCCACTGTCTGCCTGCCTGGATTTAAACCTGGCTCTGCCCCTCACCAGCGTGTGATCCAAGGCACGTTACTAACCTCTCCACGCCTCCGTTTCCTAATCCAGACGGCGGGGATGATGATACCACCTACTTCACTGGTGCTTATCAGCATTAAATTAGATAACACATAGCTTTGAAACTATCAGACACACAGGAAGCACACAAAGTTTAGTATCCAAACCAAAAAAAACTTTATTCTCTATTCCTCAGTCTTCTAATCTATAAAATGAGGATTATAAAAGTGTTCGCTCCACAGAATTGTTTTGAGGATTAAATATAATAAACATAAGGAGCTTAAAACAATGCTTGATTCATAGCAACTACTCTGAAAGCTTAGTAATCTTTGTTTCCAAAGAAGCCAGTAATTTCAGTTTGCATAGAAAGACTTTCCAAAACAAAACATCAGTAAGTCTGGAGACAAACGCAATGTCTGAGGAAGAAGAGAAAAGGGCGTAGCGAGAATCGAGAATCGAGGGCTTGTTTTCTCAAGCAGGTGACAGACAGGCTATCAGAGATGAGAGGCCTTTGTCTTAAATCCAGCCTCTCAGAGGTCAGGAAGCACAGAGGAGAGGAGTGGAGTGAGCACACACGGCTAAGGTAGGGAGGAAAGCACAGGAACGACTCACTTGCCCGTTACTCTTTCCACCATTAAAACCGTACCAAAGCCCTGCCTAGTATTTAAATAGCATCATCCCTGGAGATAGCTGTTTCAGTTTCATTTCAGTCTGTGTTCATAGAGTACAAATAGAAACCTTCGGGATTTTATTAGTTTCCATGCAACTCAGCAGAGATTTGCATGATAACATTTCAGCTCTTGACTTAAAGAAGGGGCCAATTAAAAATATCGTGCTTGCACTGTCACTGGAAAAATGAAAAAGTTTTCAGAGTTTTAAAAATCTCTGTCATGGGATGTCCCCTGTCACCACCGCTGCTCACTATTCACAGTAGATAAATCATGGTAACACCCAAAGTGTCCTTTGATGGACAACTGGCTAAAGAAGCTGTGGTTCATATGCACAATGAAATATTACTCAGCCATGACAAAAGACGAAGAAATAGGGCCATTTATGACAATGTGGACGGATCTTGAAGCCATCATGCAAAGCGAAATAAGCCAGACAGAAAAAACCAAGAACCATATGCTTTCACTCGTTTGTGAAACACAAAGCTGAAAGCAACAAAGAAACAAAAACTCGTGGACACAATCAATAGCTCAGTGGTCTGTGGTTATCTGAGGGTATGGGGGGAGGTGAGTGGGAGAGAAGGGACAGGGTCTCAAATATACGTTGATGATGAACACATGACACAGCACACAGATGATGCATTGTAGAATTGTACACCTGGAACCTACGTAATTTTTACTAACCAATGTCACCTCAATAAACCTAAAATAAAAAGAAAAAACAATTAAAGTTAAAAAAGAAGAGATTTTAGTATTTTCAAAAAAAAAACTCTGTCATATTGGGTTCACGGCCATATATTAAGGATTTGGTACTGCAGATGCATTAACAACTATCTAAATTGCTAGTTTACTTTCTAAAAAATACTTGCAAGATGTCTGATCCCTTAAGAAGACTTAAACTACAGGAAAGAAATATCTGAGGATGTATTTTTATCTGGGCTTCCTCAAGTCCTATGCAATCACCAATTCTCTCAATAACACCCCAAAGCTACCTGATGCTCTATGGAGCTCAGAAGTGTATATGTAACGTATCGGTGACAAGGTCAAATTTAATACATGGCCCTGGCAGTATAATCTAATTGATATTATGTAACCTAAGACACTACTCAGCAAGTTCTGATGCACTGGCAACTTACACTGGGTCCAGGGGAGGAGAGCGTTTCAGAAGTTACTGTGTTTGTGGGGGGTCATCCCTTCAGACACTCTCCTTTGCCACAAAAGCTGCGGTCATCTTGGCCCTGCTTTTGGCAGCTGGAATGCTCCGTGGAACAGGGCGGAGATGAACATTCTCTTTCTGGGGTTGCTTCTGGGGCTGGTTAAGGCAAAGCATCAAAGTAAGTTGATTTGCATGACCTCTTCTTTAATCAGATGTTTCTTTAATGCCCAACCACAACAAAGCCAGCCTATCATAGCATACTCCGTGTAGTCCGTCATCAGAGATGTTTTTCGACCTTTCCTCCACACCAAACATTAAAATAAAAACCTCAATTGTGGTGTGGCTATTTCCTCAGAAGTAGCAGCAGACTCACAAAAACCTATTTTTGAGATGTTTTTAATAACAAGTTTGATGGTATTTCCAATGGGGAAGGGGGTCTGTGTCCCCAGACTGTACTTCCTAAATATGCCACCTTATCAAAGTCAATATTCAAGTTTTAGAGATATGTCCATCAATTCTCACTCTTGGTAATTTATGATGGAACCAGAACTGCTCCCTGGGCCCACTGCCTTGAGTAATTTACTCTTGGGTCCTGTATCAGATAAAAATGATAGCTTTGAAGTCTGATTTCAGAAATGGCTGTACACTGTAATCACTGAGTCAGCGTGTTACCTACGAGAAAACTGGGGCCCAGAGATAATGACTTGCTGAGACACCACTGCTGCTCACACATCAAAATAATGCTCCTTTACGTCACTCTAAGAATAAACCCCACCGACCCAGAGCCTGCAGGCAGGAAGCGGGTTGTCCTGTCTGTTCTGCTTTCGGTGTGGATACCATGGACATCAAACAAGGCCAACCTGGGTACTTCTCGTGGGCCTGCCATGTACCAGTCCTGACAGGGAGGACATGAGCCACCCACCAGCAAACATGAGCACTACAGTGGAAAACCAGTCTGGGCAGAAGATGGGCCCCAAGATCACGGTGGTCCTCTCCAGGAGGTGAGATTTGGAGGAGTATTTTTCTTTCTTTTTTTTAAATTTTTAATTGTGGTAAAAAAAAAAAAAGACATAAAATGTACCATCTTAAACTATTTTAAGTGTACACACAGTTCAGTGGTATTAGCATATTCAGATCGTTATGCAGCACGTTTTCATTCTGCAAAACTGGTATCTGATACCCCACTGCCCCAGCGCTGGGGACCAGCATTCTACTTTCTGTCTCTACAAACATGACTATTCTAGATACCTGATGTATGGAGAATCACACTGTATGTGTCCTTGTGTGTCTGGCTTATTTCATTTAACTTAATGTCTTCAAGGTCCACCCATGTTGTGGCACATGCCAGCATTTCCTTTTCCAACCTGAATTTTATTGCACTACCTGTATACACCACATCCATCAACGGACACTTGGGTTGCTTCCACCTTCTGGCTATTATGAATAATGCTGCTATGAATGTAGGTGTACAAATATCTTCTTTTGGATATATGCCCAGAATGGAACTCCTGGGTCCTATGGTAATGCTATTTTTAATTTTTTCGAGGAGCCTCCACACTGTTTTCCATAGTGGTTGCCTCATTTTACAGTCCCACCAGCAGTGCACAACGTGTCCCAAGCTTCACGTCCTCACCAAGCCTTGATACTCCCTGGTTTTTGATATAGTAGCCATCCTTGAGGGTGTGAGGTGTCCATTTTTTTCTCTTTAATGCCTCTCTGCACTGCCTACATTTTCTACAGAGACCATACTGTACACTTAGGAATAAAAACAAAAGTGTAAAACACCAAAGTTGAAAAAGAGATCTTGAGGACAACAGGGTTGCATATGAACTTCAGAAAAAGATTTCTTTTTTAAGACTGAGGCAAACCACAGTGATTGCTCTTGTGGACTCGGCTAGAGACGCCATCTCTACACTCTTCAAGGAACTTACCACCTGATTGGCGTGGCTGCCACAATCCACCAGAGAAATGGCCATAATTCATGGGCCGCGAAAACAATGCCTCTAAGCACAATGAGGAAAGTGTTCCCAGGTGCTCAGTGAAGAAAAATAATGTATAAAACTGTTTGTTGCCCAAGAAGAGAGGAGAGGAGGAGTTAGGGAGGAATAATCTTCAATTCCAGGCAGCATCTACATTTAAATGATACAAAAAAGGCTCAGGATCTAGTCTATTCCGGCTCCTTTAGGAGCCAACACGTAGAAAGCAGAGCAAACACGGGCTTCCTAACAAAGGATCCACACTCTACATCTGGATTCTTGGCATCGCCTCAAAATTACATCTGCTCTTGGCCAAGCCCTGCGCTAAACTGAAAGAAGATAAACTTCGGAAACACAGGGCACGTGCCAGTAATAAAGAGGCGATTTGATGGCCCACAGACAGCCAAAACCTCCATCCACAGCTTTTCACAAGACCGGACAGATCTCAGAGAACCAACAACCAGAATGGGCGATTTTCCAAACTTTAAAGAAGGGAGCTAGGGGTGACCTCACTGCCTCGGGAGAGGAAGGACTCTGGGGGGCATCAGGAGAGAGTAAAAGAAAATGTCCCGCAAAGGAGCATCACAAGTTAAGTAACACTTGTGTTGCTCCTTTGTAGGACATTTGCAGATGCTGATATCTAAACACCTCCCAGCTCTGGCCCTTCCTGGATTGGATTTAGAATTTGAAATCTATCACCCACCAAGACTTGTTCTGCGCATCCCGGAAATGGACCAAAGCAAAGAGGGGCTAGTACAAGGAGAAAGATCTTTCCATTTATTCTAAGGGGTGTTGTCCCCATTGGAGTGGTGGCCTTAGGAGATAATGGACACCCCCATGATGACGTGGCAGAGGGCATCCAGTCCTGGCACTAGGGAGGAAGTGGGACCCAGGACCCAATGCCCACTTTCACCACTATGGCTGTAATTCCATGTGCTTCCAAACTTGCAAGAACAAGCCCCTAACTGTTGTCCACTAACCGGCAGTCCCTCTGCTCCTGGACTTGGCAGGAATCACTAGAGAAGAAGGGAAATAAAGAAAAAGATGACGAGCAGAAGAAAGGAGAGAAGGAAGGCATATAGGCTTTCCTGCTCATTACCTTTGAAATGCCCAGAGCCGACCAGATCTGGGTCCCCAAGAAAACCCGGTATGCAGAGGAGCCAATGAAAGAGCATAAAGAATAGGAAGTGAATGAGATGTTTTGAGTAATTTCACTTTGGGCCATGTAAAGAAGGATTAGTCATACAGGTAATGAGACCTTACAGGGAGATAATTCTGAGGTTTGGCTTGATGATGTTAAGTATACCCATTCTGGACCTAGAGTGCCAATTACATTTCCAAATTGGCAATTAGACATAATGTCCCAGAGACAATCACCAAACAATGCTGAAAACAAAGCAAAGTCCATCTTCAAGCAGCCATTTTTTAAAGCTGCCCTTCCATTGCCTGCCTGACGTATGCACCTCACAAACAACTATTCATCATGAACTAAACCCTTGTCATGCACTGGTCAAGGGACACTAGGTGGCATAAATAATTAAAATCCAGGAGTGACTCAAACATCATTTTGTCAGCAAATCAACCCATCCGAGCTACCCAGAGTTTCTCCACAGCTTCTAACAAAGTAGAGCAGCAAAATATACAAGTATTTGCATCTCCTACATTCACAGTCTGTCCCCAGCTAAGTACGCCCAATATATGTGTGCTTGGATTTACGGGGCTCACTTCCTGCCCTCAAGGGGTTTGGAGGCAACTCAAGAGACCAGACCTGTGCATACCCCACAAGAAGACAACCTGTCTTTTTCCCTCCTACCCTATCAAATAAAAGTCAGAACTGGGTCTTACATTTTCCCTAGCACCTAGCTCAGTTTATAGTATGCACTTACTCTGCAATATAACAATCATAACAATGGTACAGTTTGAGGACCTACAGTGTGCTGGGCCTTACACTAAGCCCGTCCTCCCTGGACTGCTGACAATGCTCAATAGGTCAAGTTTATTCCAGGTCCTCCCCTTTGATAATGGAACAACATAAAAAGTACATGTCAAGGAAAAAGTCCCTAACAGTATGAGCTGTGAAAAACCTTGCTCTGGTGAGAGAAGAAGCTTCTTTCAATTTCATCTGTTGGAATTCTGGAGAAGTGACCCTGGAGGGTTGGACAGCACAGCACCACGTGTCTCTGCCCGCTCAGGGATCAGGTCTTGAGCCAAAGCCTTTCAAGTTAAACCCTCTGGAAGGCCCACCCAGGTCCCTATGGAAAATCAGGCTGGCAGTGCTGCTGCTCACGGACTTCAAACACTCCGGAGGGAGTGGCCAGCAGCTGGCTTCCTGGAGCATCACCACAGTGCAGCGCTGGCTATACCACGAGCCTTTAATTTTGCAAGAAGGTGGTTTGGCTGAGACGCCATCCTGGACTTCGGAAAGCCTCACCCCTTGTAGCGTGAACAACTGGCGCGAGAAAGAGCCCACACGTTGATGGGTGACACACAGACCACACCCTGTACATCTGTACAGTGCCGCTCTGGCTGCCACAACTCAACCCCAAACCAACAGCGCTTGTGGGTTCCTTGGGAGCAGGCACCCGAACAGTCAGCTTGAGCAAGAAACCCAGACTGAACCGCAGCAACTCGGAGAGGCTCAGCAGAGTTTTGTCATTTGGCACAGTGACCCCTCCTCTTCTCATCCCTTCCCACTGCTGAGGATTGGGGAATTTCCATGCTTAAAAATAGGCCTGTCTTCAGGGAGGGACGGACCAGCAGCAGAGGAATAGATCTTTGCTACTCATGCTGTGGTCTGCCCCGCACAGGCATTGCCTGTGTCTTGTCAGAAACGCAGGAATCTCAGGCCCCACCCTGGACTTTCTGAGTCAGAATCTACATTGTAACAGCTCCCCAAATGATTTGCGTGCATTTTAAGGTGTGAGAAGCCCCAGGATCAGGCAGGCTAGGAGCTCTATCCAGCCCTTGGAGGCAGAGATCTGACACCCCAGTTGAACATTCTTGGAGCCTTCTATCCAGAATGCTAGGACACCCCTGCCTCTGAGGGTGAGGTCCCTGAGTTTCCTTCTCCATGTGCCCAGGACCAGGACCCCATCTACTCTGAGAAGCATTTCAGAAAAGGAAGCACTTCTGACCTGCTCCCTGCTGTGCACAGACCAGCTGTGGGAATTTCAGAGGTCCTGCAGGAGGCCTGACCTTGTCTGACCCCAACGCATGACTCCATGAAGACCGGTGTTCTCAGCAGGGCCCCAAGAGCTGTGGCATCAAAACACAAGCACAGCCCTTTTCATGGGGACCACAGAGGCAGCCCTCCAGGGACTCCATGGCTCTGGAGTCCCAGGAAGGTAGCGTTGGTTGTTGTGATTCTCCAGTTAGCACTGCCGCTGTGAGCTGGGACATCCCTGCTGCCCCCTTTGGGAAGGCAGTTCTGTCACTGAGGTCCAATACCAACCTGACTGCTTCAGCACCAGGCTTCTCTTATCCTACTGGGATGGCAGGATGGTAGGGGACAAGGAGGGAGCACCAAAACAAGCATTTCCTCCCTGCTACCAGGCACCCAATGAATGTCCCCATCCAGGAAACCAGACAGTGGTCAGGCAAAGAGAGAGCCCACTTGGCCTTGGCCTTGGAATCCCCCAGGCCAAGTGTTAGAGCAGCTCCTCCTCCTATTGCATGTTTAGACCAGGCTCCTGGACTCCTGAAAGCAGGGCCAACCCACAGTTTGTGGTCACTGTGTTCTCCTAGAAAATGCGATAAAATGGAGTTATTGAAAGTACCTACCCCATAGGACTATGCTCTAGTACAATCCCCAATTTGCAGGTAAGGAAACTGAGGCACAAAGCAGTGAAGTCCCTGCCCAAGATCACAGGCTGACTCTGGGTACTGCCCAGCAGGCCTGACATCTAGGCAAGGCCACTCTTAGTGAGCACAGTCAAGGGCAGTTGAACCAATTTCTCTACTGCAGGATTTTCCCAAGCTCATGACGGGACACTCCAAGGGGGCACTCAGGTATGCATGACTCTCAGTATTTTTCACAAGGTAACTTCAAGGGCAAATGTTCCACAGAACACACTTTGGGAAACACTGCTCTGGGGGCTGTCAAGGTAGACCCCTCTCAAGGGATGCTCGACAGCCACAACCGGCCCACCAGACATTTCACTTTTGATAGCTCTACAGCTCCTGGAGCCTCACAATGTCAGTGCTCGTATAGTGACCAGTCATCCTGCCTGGCCCTCAGCCCCGGAGTCTTCCCTGGCTGCCCCTCCCCAAATTCTCCAGCCTTGCAACCACCAAAAGTCGTGAGTCCAAATCTCAGTCTGACTAACTGGTTGAGAGTAGACTTCAGGGTCTAGAGGTTCCTTCTGGCTCAAACGTTCTATGCGTTGTGGTCTGTGCCCTACAGGGGCCAAAAGTTCAAGGAATCAAAGAGGAAATAAACTCACCACTTTGTGGAGCAATCGCAGCTCCCTTTTGCAAAGATGCCCTTCTAATAAATGTGAGATCCACAATTTGCACTTGGGTCTGATTGCGGAGTCTCTACTCAAGCGAGCATTTCCATAGAGCCTGGCATGAGAAGCAAAAGCTCTCTGGACAAGGGAAGGTCAGCTGCACTGGGACCTGAGAACTTCTCCAAGGCCTCCCTAAGTGATCTTAACGAAAAGGAGTATTTGAAGGTCGTCCGATGCAGCTGATCCCCAACACGCGATGAGGCACCCGGGCCAACCTGGCATCAAGAATTCTGAGGCACTAAAGCCCCAGCCCTGATTAGACTTGTCAAGCCAGACCCTGGGTAATTACCAAGCCGTAATGGGATCTGATATTTATATTAGTCACAAGCCTGACAGAGTAAACGTGTTGTTTTCTCAGACACAGCCATGGAGACAATACCTCAATAATTCATTACACGCAGACCAGCCTCAATGAAGCCCAAACTTGTACATGGAGGACAGCTCAAACTGAGAGCAGAAGAGCGCCCATACCCGGCCACATGCAGTCCCCTCAGCAAACCACAGCCCTATAGAAAGTTAGTCTCAGTTTCCCCAGTCTAATTGAAAGGAAAGGAGACTGGGTGCTAGAAGAGGGGCAGAAAATGGAAATAAAGACACAAGGGCACTCTGGGGCTGAATTCCTAAAGGAGTTGCTGGAGAACTGCAAAACTCATTCTAAGCTAGAAACTTGACCCATAGTTTGTGAACTCCTTCCTCTTTCTGACACTGAAGCAGAGAGCAGAAAGGGACAGTAGAACACACCAAATTCAATCTTCACATTTTTAAATACAGGAAAGGAGAGACCAGAGAGGTTAAATGACTTCTTCAAGGTCACAGCCTTATTCGGCTCCTTGTTCACTACAGTCTGCTACTGAATTGGACCTCGTAACATCGTACTAATAAAGAGAGAGCTCTGAGAGAACTCCACAGAGAAAAAACAATATGTGAAAAAGTACAGCAAAGAACACAGTACTGGAAAAATTGTGCTCAAGTTCCCCAACAGGGAAAAATGTGATTTGCTTTCTTCTGTATTTCTTAAAACAAGAACAACAACCGAAAAAACCCCACACATACCATTCTTTTCAAAATACTAGAGTCATTCATCGTTTGGGACTCAGAGGCCACCGGTATGAATGATGAGATATCACATGATGCGCACCCAGTCACGAGCTCCTTTGGTCGAATGGACGGTGTGGTCCCAGAGACCGAATGCTTGTGGTTACAAAGCCCCCTGCTGAAACTTCTCTCCCGGGGCATTTCTGCTGCTGAAAAGACCAGCTTTCCACTGGACCTCAGCTCCCAGTCCAGCCATCTTGGGACTGAATGAAGGTGAACTTGAACACATCTGAGGGCCAGTAGAATTCTGTAAAAAGCAACCTAGGTTTGCTTGGGAAACCCAGCACTAAAATAATGATTCCAAGCTCAAGCCAAATGTACTCTCCTGCACAGCATCTCAACGACTACCAAATACTTGGAAAGCAAAAAGAACGAAGGGCAACAAACCATGACTGCAGTAAAAATAAAGCCCTCAAGGGTAGAAAGAAAAGCTTATAAAAGGCCTAAGTTACCATTACTGAGTATAAAGATCTGGCTACACCAGGTTTAATTGAGTACATCAAAAGGCAGGTATTAAGAGAGTCTAATGGTATCAAGAGTGACCTGATCTTGATTTGTAGCAGCCTCATGTACTCCCAGCCAACTGCAAGCATCTCTGGTCCCACGTTGATTTTTTGTAGAAACTTCCAGTTATGTCAACTCAGTAGGACTTGGAGCTACAAAATACAGCCTAACATATAGGCCCTGTTTTTTCTTCTAATGATAATTGCCAAAAACCTATTTTCTGGAGCAAACTGACGAAAGTTATGCTTGGTCATCTTGAGGCAAGAGATTCTTTATGTGAACAATACAATTAGAATTTCATCACGGGCACTGCAGTGGCACTGATGAACCCCCTCAAGTAAAAAGATTTAAATAGAGACTATTTAAAACCCCAGGATCACAAAAACACCAAAACTTACTTTGACTCATTGAAAAAAAAGTTACTGTCCACCTCCTTATGGATGAGAAGGCTGTTAAAAAGTTCACCCAAATCACTCAGTCTAGAGAAGGTTTTAGATGGTCACAACTGTGAGCGACCTTTGCCCTAAGGGCCGACACTGAATCTCAGTAAAGGAAATAAATTCCAGGGCTGACGACTGTCGGGGGAGATGGAGGAAAGGAAATGAGTGGCTAAGAAGGCCCCACAACTTAAGTGGCTGTCAGGAGGAGGCGAGGCAGGGGTCAGGGTCTCCTCCTTAGGATTCTGCTTAATCTGACAGCTTCTCTGGAATGTGAGGGGTTTTTCCACCTTGACAAGTAAGGAGGAAGCTCTCCGGCGGAGACGGTAACTCCGAAGAAAGCTGGCTGGGCTTCCGGAGACGTGGAAGCAGGAGGAAGAGAGAGATGGCTTTTATTTTTCTCCCTTATTTCCAATACACCAGTATTTTCCAAAACACAAGTGTGCTGTCACAAAACACAGCTGAGCGCCAGCACCCGACGCAATGCATAATTAACGATCAGGAGAGGGAGCCTTGGTTCACCCTGTGTGCCGCCCAGAGCCCCTGGCTTCCCTACTTCCTCGCATAACAAGTAAGGAGGCTGCGACAAGTTGCTGTGTGCCCGGGAGAAGTTTGCGGGGTCCTTGGATTAACTTTCCTAGAAAAGGTGTGAACGCTCCGAGGAAGATCTGCCTCTACCTGGCAGCGTTCCCTTACCTCCTTGATCTCCCTTCCCTCTGAAAACGTTGGTGGAAAGTCCCCTAGGATGGGAACTACTCAAACAGAAGGCAGGTTGGGTCACTTTTTTCCAGTTCTTTCCTTTCTATTCTGCAATTGTCTATGAAAAACTGCCCCCCAGTCCTCACCTTCAGCCAGTGAGGGGAAAAGAGGACATCTGGAGGGACCTGGCGACAGATCAGGCAGT
This sequence comes from Lyroderma lyra, assembly GCA_004026885.1. Taxonomy (NCBI): domain Eukaryota; kingdom Metazoa; phylum Chordata; class Mammalia; order Chiroptera; family Megadermatidae; genus Lyroderma; species Lyroderma lyra. The sequence continues at coordinate 98,067 of PVJL010003846.1, read as the reverse complement.
CAGCCTAGCAACCATACATAAAGTGTAGTGAGCCTCAGTGCTGGTGGGCGTCTCTGCGCCAGGAATAGCCTAATCCGACGTCCAGCCACCTCAAAAACGTCAGAAATGAGGCTCCGCGTGAAACCCTGGCCTCGGCCGGCTCTTGGGCGGACCTCCCGCTCTCGCGGCGCTGGTGGCATTTCCAGGCACCTAAAGGGGGTGGTGTGGGGGCGAGAATACAGATGCCCCAGAACTTAGGGGTGGGGGCTATGTGCCGCGAGAATATCTCAAAGGATGGAGAGGGAGGTGACATCAGATGTGTGACCTCGCCACACTCCTAAAGTGGCAGCCTCCATGGTTGCCTCCAAAACTGGGGTGCCATCTCCCCCAACTTTCTCTCGCCACCCCCCGACCCCTCCCCGACTTCCTCCGGCCATGTTTCTCCCCGGGAATTCCCAAGTCCAAAAGGTTTCCTCCCTTGCCCAAGGGATTTTCCCTTCCTTCTGACTCCATGAACTCGTCTCCCCAACAGGTTTCTAAAGTGCGGGCCGGTGTGCGCCCCCTCGCCCACCGCAAGGAGCCGGGCCGCGGCAAGTGAGCGGTGCGGAACGCGCACCCAGAGGCCCCCGGCTCTCTGGGCGCCCGCAGGGTTGGCTCTTCCAACCCCGAACCACAGCACCCAAGCGGCGCTCGTCCCCCACCCGGGCCCCCGCCGCCGCCGCCAACAGCCCTACAATAAACAAGGGGACAAGACCGGGCATCGCGTCCCGGAGCGCACCGGCTGGGGGCAGCTCCTCAGCCCGGGCGCGTCGCCCGCTACCCCCATCCGGAGGCGCAGGGCGAGCGGAGGGACGGGAAGGTGGCGAGGGGGACGGCGAGCAGGGATGGAGGGAGGCATCGGGCTGTGGGGAGCAAGGAGGTGGGCTGCCGGGGACGCGGAGAAGCGGCGGAGCCGGCGCCCGGGGCGGGCGCCCGGGGCGCGCCTTACCTTCGTCTTGCCCCCGCAGTGGCAGCACACGGTCCACAGGTACTTGAGCGTCCGCCAGAGCAGGATGATGAAGAGGCCCCCGAAGAAAGTCACCATGGAGGAGGCCAGGAAAGCCCACCACATGCGTTGGCCCCGGCTGTCGCACGGCACCTCCATGGTCACCGGGATGATGAGCGCATCCATCTTAGGCTCGTGGACCGAGGACGAGGAGGAAGAGGAGGAGGAGGAAGAAGAGGAGGAAGAGGAGGACGCGTCTAGGCTGAGATGGTTCGCGTGGATATTGCTACTCATTCTAAGACTGCTGCCTCCGCCGCCGCCGCCGCCGCCGCCGCTGCTGCTGCCGCCGCCGCCACCACCATTTGCCATAGCTAGCAACGGGCAGCCGGCGCAGGGGCTCGGGGGAGCTCCTCCCGCCGCCAGCACCACCCCGAACACCCATCAACAGCCATATTGCTGCTCCTGCTGCCGCCGCCGCCGCCGCGGAGCGCGAGGAGGGGGGCGGGGAGACGCCTGGGCTCGGGGCGCTGTGCGCGACCTGGCGGGGTGCGCGGAGATATATACAGCCAGCCGCCGCCGCCCGCCCTCCCCGCGGCTGCCGGCCCGCCCGCCCGCCCGGGGGGAGGGGGATGGAGCGCGCGGGCAGCTCCCCCTCCCCGGCCCGCGCCCCACTCGCCCCCGGCTGCGCCGGCCCCTAGCGCGCAGGGAGAGGAGGCGCCGCGGGCCGCCCGCGCCCGGGGTCTGCGCCGCCCCCCGGGCCCGCCTCGGCTCTGCGCGCGGGCCCGGGTGCTCCCGCCGCCGCGCCGCCCGCCGTGCGCCACGCGTGTGCGCTGCACTCCGGCCCGGGACCCCCTCCCCCAGTGCCGCCCGCGCCGCTCACGAGCCCTTCTCGGCTTATTAGGCGGCAACTCGTTAATAATGCAGAATCAGCCCCCTCCCCCCGGACGCCCCCGCGCCGGCCTCCCTCCACTTGCTGCGCTCGGCTCCGGCTCGCCGCCCCTGTGCGCCCTGGGCCGCGGCAGGTTCACCGCGTCCGGTCGCCGGGAGGCACCGTGGCCAGTCCACGTTCCCTGAGCGCGTCGCCACACCGCTGAGCCTCCTCAGCCGCCGCTGCTTCTTCCTCCTCGCTCCCTCCGGCTCCTCCTCGTCCTCGTCCTCGCAGCCCAAGCCTCTTCGGCGCGCGCCCCGCGCTCCCCGCGGCCGCCGGCGGCAGCAGCTGCAGCAGCAACTGGAGCGGGCGCGGGCTCAGGCCGCCCGAGGCGGGAGGACAGGAGGCTCGCGGCGCTGGCTCGCCTTGGCGTGGGGCTGGGCATGGGGCAGTTTGACCCCTCAGCGGCGGCCGGGCACGCACCCCTGACCCCCAGTGTGGGCGGTGGAGCGCCCCAAGTTCAGGCGCGGGACCCGGCACCTCTCTCGCAGGTGCTGCGCCCCCAGTTCGGCGGGCCGCCCCTCCCCCCATGGCAGGCCATCTTCCCCAAAGGAGACCCCAGTGAGGAGAGGAGGAACCACCAGCTGTGGACTCGATTCCACAGCCTGGACCCCGCCTTAAGATACTCGGGTTCGGGAGTGAAGAAGTTCAAGCCACACACCTAGTTAGACCCCCGCTGGTCCCTGGTTCTTCTTCCCCCCTCCTAGGTGCTCTCGGGCCCCGTGCGCGGCTGGAAGTCAGGGCCGTCCGGGAGGCTGGCGGGTGGTCTGCGGCCCTGACGCAGCAGGTGGTTTTCCAGCCTTTTCCTCGGGAAGCGAACAGAGGCTGCCCAAGAGTAGGGGGAGAGGGGTAGGGGAGACCTGGCCTCAGGGAGGGTGCAGGCTCCAATAGACTTTCCTAAAGTCGCTGTCTTTTACCTAGCTTCAGACTCCTTCGTGTGAGGAGGGCAGCTGGGAGAAGAGGTGCTCCAGGCCCCGTTCAAATCCGCTTTTCCCCACTTAGGAGCGTCCCTGCCCCCGCAGCCCCACGCCAAGGAGTCGAGGTTGTTCAGCAGCCTCTATGCTTTCACCACCAGGGCAATCCCCTTCTAATACTCAGAAAGGGCTCCCTCTTGGGCTACTAGCTGGGCCACAGGTTTTCCCGTGATCACACTCTCCCCTCATTGCCCACAATGGTTTCCCCGGAAGTTTCCAGCGCATTAGTTGAGGCCTCATTGGAATTCTCGGGTTCCTTTCGGCCCTTCCTGTGCTAAGGGCGAAGTTAGCATCCTTCACTGTACAGGCCCATGCTATTTCTGCCTGAGCCAGAGCTCGGCTCCTCCTTGCCCTTGGAGGCCCTGGGATGCAGGGGAGGAGCAAGTCGGTGACTGTGGCCTTGAGCTTCCTTGATTTTATTAGCCTTCTAAATGGCTGTACTTTGCTGCCTTTGGGCCTCCGTATACAAGGGCTGTCCCCCAAAAATCCAGCCATTGTCAAAAGAAAATGAGAACAGTTTGCAGCTGGATACTTTCTAGACATTCCTGGCACGTCAGGAAAGTTAAGGGAGGGGGGCAACTACTGCTGCATTCATTTAATTTTACATAAACGTGGTTTTCAATGTGAAAATAAAACTGTTCTTGGAGTTATTTCTAAACAGAACTTGTCTCTAATCCTAATGTAACGGAAATATATATAATGATCAGTATTTAATTATATTTGTTTCATGTGGTCCATTTTAAAGCAGAGACTTGGGGGGTAAGGGTGGGACTGCAATCCGAGAGTTATCTCGGGGTAAACGCTGCAGCCGCAAGTGCTGCCAGCGTGTGTTCTCAGGACAAACAGGGAAAGGGCTAAATCGAGTCCAAGATTTGAAATTTAAAAAACAAAACACCTTTAACATAAAAAGAGCAGCAAAGGACAGTTTCCCTGGGGGGATTTAAAATCCCCCCAATGGATTCCCTCCCTCACAAAATTGAGCTTTGTAAACCACCAAATCCCCTCCTGGACTTTCCCCACAGCCCAGGTTCCCCTGAAATGCCAGTCTGGGGGCTATTAGCAGCAGGCCACTGGTTGCTAAGACTTCTGTCACCTCAAGTGCAGAATCTTCACCTGTGTTCCTCCTACATTACCACCTTCATCATCCCATCATCATCCATCATCCTTCCAGAACATGCTGGGAGGACCCTAGCCATCGCCTTTCCTCAGCACACCCTGCCTGTGCTGATTGAAGCTTTTAGCAACTTCTGTGTTATCCAAAACCTAGGTTTAGTTGCTATTCATCAGAGTCCATCATCAAAGTCCATGTCCTACCATTTCTACAACCCCCAGTCCCTCACGATCCCCCCGAACGGCCTGACTGGTAGGCACTGGATAAGACAGTGCCACCACCACCAGAAATGGACCTCATCAGGCCTTTGTCCCACTCGCTCCTGCTACTTCCTTCTGATCCACAAACGTCTGTGGAGGGTTCAGAAAACCTGGCACTTGGTTTTGCCAATTGAGGAAGAGGTTCTGCGCATACGTGATGGAACTTCAAACTTAAAAAGAATCCTAGGTACGTTTCCTTCATTGTGTTTCCCCGTTTGTAAATCAGAATAAAAACAGGAACTGCCCTGCCCACCTCAAAGGGTCATTTGTAAGGATGAAAAGAAAATATGTATACCTTGTTTGTAATTATTGTGACCCAGAAACAGATAGCCAAACTCAGACCAGTTCTTCTCACCAGCAAGCCAGTACTCCTGTGTGTGCACACACCATGCCCCCAGGGAGATGCGAGCAGTCAGGACTGTTGCTCCCTGTCTCCACTTTGCTACACCGCACCTGCAAGAGGCCCCTCGTTGCAATGAGAACTGGGGCCAGTTACTCCTGCGCTCTGCTGCAGCCATTACACTATGTACGGCCCTTAGGGCCCCACAGATAGCCAAGTGTGGACAGTCTCCAGGGCATGACAGAGCCACTCCAGTAGGAACAGGCCCTCTGAACCCTGATGTGCCACTCATTGCCTTCCCACTGCCTGGGGCGACCTCGGAGATGTGGAGAGTATGAGAAAACACTATGAATAGCTCTGGTGCATTTCATCTCTTGCAGGTGTGGCTGCAGACTGAGAATTAAGGGCCATTGCACAAGGACTGAAAGCCTAAACTACAAAAGAAATTTCTACCTCCTCTGTTCTGAAAACAATACAGGCCACTTATTTATTTCTAAATACATTTATAAGTGTCTCAGAGAGGAGGTCAGCCTCTTTATCATGTGTTCATGTGCCTGTGCCAGCTTTCAAAGCAAGCCAGGGTTTCAAGTTTCTAAAGAATTCTAATCTGAACAATCCCAATTGATCTTAAAAGACGTAAATAAAAGTGCACAAACATACAAACTAAAAAAGTAGAGAGACTAAAGTAATAGCCAAGGAGAACAAAGAAGCTTATTTAATTAAATGTCTGCCCAACATCATAATTAATGTACACCAGAATTCATTTATCTGGGCCCTGGACCCAGTTCCAATACTCCTGACATAAATCTTTGTGATTTTGCTAGTGAAGCCAGGACTCTGTAAGTGATCTAGCGCCCTCTGGTGACCCTTCCTGGTACGTAACGTCATTTTGTGAATGTTTGAAAAAGGAAGTTATGAAAACACTCAGAAATTTGCTATGAAAATTCCAAAAAGGAAATCCCTGTTATAAACATTTGTAACCACAGTCACATTAAAGATCCAGTTGCCAGTCCCACCAGCACATAAACTATTGCGATAAAGGTGGCTAATGGGTCCATATTGTTACCACGATTTGACATCCTATCTTCACTACCACTGGTGACATACCCCTCCTTCTGAACGGCCAATAGAACCCTCCCTGCCTTACTTCCTTTGGTCCTTATCATCTCTTTGTGGTATAAGAAAGAGTAGTAGCTATTCTCCCAGTTTTTAGGTGAGGAAACAGCCTTAGCTATGTCAAGTTGTTTTGCACAACAAGAAAAATGTACTTCTTTGTGACTTAGAATGAAGGAGGAACAGCACAGTGGCCCACTCCCTCGAAACCATGTCCAGGAGTTTCTGAGGGCCAGAAGGGGGCATTGGTTCCTAGGATGCAGAGAGAGACTCAGAAAGCAAGATTTAAGGGGTTTGTTTATTATAAATATTTATTTTATATTTAGTTCTGCTTGTAAGAATAATTCAGACTCATAAAGAATTTGGAAACTCAAAGTTCCATAAAAGAATATAAAAACCACCTAGAATCCCACCAGCCACAGATAACCATTATTAACATATTTCTCTCACGTTTCTCCTTGGCTGTGTATTTTTGCAAAATTAGGGTTAGATTACACATCTAGTTTTTACCTTAAATTTCAAATCCCTTAACATTAAGTTGTAAGCATTTTCCTCCATGTCATTGACTATTACAGGAATACTTTCTAAACCAATCAAATAATATTCCATTGGATGGAATTGTTCAACAGATCTCATTGAACAATTCTTCAAATTCCCATTTCCCTTTCATCTCTGTAAATAATGCCACCCCACCAGAACACGAGTACTATGGACCTTGCCCCTAAGAGGTGGGCAGGGCAAAAATCAGTACACCCATTTCTACTGGTGGGAAAAGAAGGAGTCAGAGGGAAAGAGGTTCTCCTTGGTATGACCCTGCTTTGTTCTTCTGACTTCTAGAGGGTCTCTGATCTGATCTTTGCAAAAGTTCTCATTCAAGATCTGGGCAATCTAGGACTCAGTGGCTACTTTGTAAAAGGAGCTGTGCAGATGAGTCACAGAGCTTAGTCCCACCTCTGCCTCACCACATTTGTAAATAAGGACAATGCTGAGACTTTCTTTCCCACTTACAAACCCTTTTGAGAATTAGACACAAGTCCAGAGTCAGACATCTCTGGGGGTTGCACTGACTTCTAATTCTGACTTGCTCCCTTGGCGTCTGCTTGTGGCATAGGGCCTTCCTTTCATGTTGACAAATGGTCTCCCTTGAAGTCACATCCCTTCTTCAATTTTAGTATTTATCCCACAGTTGCCAAGCTTTCTGCTTCCCCAAAACAAGATAATTTAATGGATTAAAAAGGATAAACCATAGTATTTTTATGAGAGACAAGGTTATCTGTACAAAACCAAGATATCCTGCTTTTACAATATTTTTGCAAAATAAAACAAGGCAAAAACCCTATCTAGCAATATCCTTGAAGTTGCTGAAGAATAAGCCATAAAGGAAACACAATCCAATAAACTGGATGCCAAGTTCAAGGGGCAAGTTTATTAAAAGTCTTTATGGAAGGGTTTCACCAGAAGAACACTTAGATTTCTAGAATGTCTGAAATATCATTCTAGGAAGGCAGCCTGAGGACGAGGAGGAGAGGCAGGTCCTCATCACTGGCCAAGACCTAAGTCCTTGAGTCCGCCACCAGGGGTATTTTTTCCCAGTGGACTTTGCATGGCCGTCCTAATCCAGAAGGACAGTGTGCCAATTGCCTGGCTATTCTCGCAAGTCCAAACACAGAGAGGGGTGACCTCTGGCTTCTCCGGATGCTGATGTCACTGTTGTTTGGGATCACCCACTGAGTGCCTCACCAGGTTGCTCTCCCTGGGAATGTTCTCATGAGCTTATACGAGCACAAACTTTAGATACTTCTAGAAAGACACCTGGCACTATGCAGCTGGCCAGAGCAGACTGTTAGAGACAGATGCAGTGGGGCACGTGGCTGAGTCTGTGATTTCGGGAAGTCTCCAGGATCACCAGGACACAGTACTAAATGCATTTTCTGCAAGGTGCTACGCTGGATTGGAGGCGTGCAGGAAACATCGCTTTGGTTACCTATAAATCTCATTTTGTTCTTCCCTCCTTATAACAAAATCGAAAGCTGGAAGTTGAACCAAATAACCTACAAGCTGCCCTAACAGCCCTGGGAACTCCCTGGGTGATGGATGGTCACAGACGTAAAGCTTTTTATTTGACTTGCTCTTGGCTCTTCAATCAAGAGCTGTCTTGGTGATACTCTGCTGATACAGATTGGTTGGTAAGCATAAGGGGCTTTTATTTCCAGGGATAATACATATTCTGTGTAAAGCACAGTGGCTCAGATGGGAATTCCAGCCCCTTTCTCATTAGTGTAGAAATTCCATGTTGCATAACCTGGTGGCCTATTGAAACGACTTTTCATTAAATCCAATGGGGAAGACCGCTGACTCAGAACCCATCTGAAGACTGAACAGAACGTACCCCGCGGCCCGCCGGGCAGAGAGCTCACCCTGCTGTCTCACTCAGGGGTCTTCCAGGAAGACTGGCGTCATCAGCATGTGCTGGGAGCTGCAGTGAGGGGCAGAGAAGCAGCGTGTGGGCAGCGCGTGCCCTTCCTACTAGGGAAGAAGTAGTCATGGGCATCCACTGAAGTGATCAGAAACCACAGGGAGCATTTTACATGTCCCCAAATGTAATGCAAACATTTCCCCAGCTCTTAGCTTGCCTTCACAATTCGCATCATCATGTTGCCTTTCATATGACTTACTTAGTTATTTGTCTCCCGTTGACTCCTTTTATTTTCTCAAATTTATTTCACAGGGAAATTCTGGAATACAACCTTGGGGGGAAACCAGCATTGCCATAAATAGAAGGTAAATAAATGATAATAAACAAAATCAAAATGGATAAATAAAAGTAAAATATAGATAAATAGTAAGGAAAGTGTAAAAGTAGACACAATAAGTAAAAACAATGTTATCAATTCGGAGCTTTGTGTTGATTTGTCCTCACCTGGTGTTGAGTTGACAAGTCAATGACCTTGCCCTGAGGCCTGACTCCCTGTGCTGGAAGGAGAAATCGGTGTCACAAGAAGAGCTGGTGTCTGTTCGAGGCCTTTCCACAGGTCAGTGGGCAACAGCACCCTCGCTCTGCCCCCGTCCCTGGCCCATCATAACCCTAGAGCTGGGAGGACCTTAGAGATCATTTTGTCTGACATTTTCTTTAGAGAAAGGAGGAGAGTGAGGCTTTACGGATAGCTCTGCTCACCAGTGGCGGAGCTGCAGTTAGAATCCACCTCTGCCCCTTCCTTCTCTGGTGCCTTTTCTGCCTCTCAGATACCCCCTGGTCAGCAGATGGGCCTGGTGGGGACCCAGAGGGCAGTGATCATGCCTTCCTGCCTTCTGCTCCCAGCAGGCCTCAGAAATCCTTTCTTGTTGACCTTTCTTTAAAATGTTAATCTGGGTCCTTGAGCCCCATGGGGCCCTTTGCCCAATTGTAACCTCAGAAGTCCCCCAGCTGACGGCAGGCACCCAGGGATTTCACCCTTGGGGCATCTGGGCCTCTGTGCACCCTGCAGGGCCTGGGCATCCGGGTTGGCCCAGGAAAAGCTCCAAGTGGAGGACTTTAAACTCAGCAGGTGCATCTGGCAGCCGACTGCCTAAGCGTCTCCCTGAGATCAAGATAGAAGCTTTGAAGAACCTCTGTGGGCTGAGCCCTGGGGTGACAGGCAGGCCAGGACCTTTTCAAGGCCTAGAAGCGAGAGGTAGAGAATGACAGTAATGCTGTCATGCTGTGCCTTTGGAGAGCATGAAGGCTTCTGGAGGTGTGCAAAGTCCACAGAACACAGATGTGAGGCAGAGGAGAGGGAGTGGACACTTAGAGAAAAAAGAGGGAAGAAACAAAATGAAAGGTTAAAGGAAGGAGAAGGAGAGAGATGGAAGACAGGGACAGAGAGAGAGAGAGAGAGAGAGGAGATCAGAGACACAGGAAGACAAAGAGACACACAGCTGCCCCAGTTGGTGGCCTCTTTCGGGTACTCCCCTTCCCTCACAAAGCACAGCCAGGTTGCTGCTGTAATAATACAAGGGGGTCCTAAAGGTTAAGCAGTAAGAAACAAATCGTGTCCTTTTTAAAAGAAAGACCCAGAATCCTGGTAGCCAATTCCTGGCAGGTGACCCTTCCCACCCCCGACCCTGCCACATCCCCACATGCGCCGGTCACTCCGGGCTGTCTCCCTCCCCAGGGAGATGCTGGGTCTGCTCGCAGAACTCAGGTTGGGAACCTCGGCTGTGTGTGCAGGAGGTGGGACAAGGGAGAAATCCCTCCACCATGTACTCTGTTCTCGTCACCAAGATGACAACTGATAATAATAGAACTCAGAGAAGCAATATCTAGAAATTGCCTTCCAGCCAGGAGAGGGGCCAAAGTGACTCCTTGTCACTGTTACCAGCCTGCAGTGTGACACACTAGTTGAGAACCCCACCGAGTCCAGCCTCCTTGTTGGGGAAAACAGCCAGCACATGGGTCTCTCTAGCTGATTCCATGGAACTTTAAAGCCAGGGAAGGAGCTAGGAGGAGCCATTTTACCTATTCTACCTTTCTAGGGCCCAACTCCTCAACTCTACAAGGAAAAAACATTATTTATTTATTAGGCAAGTTTTATGAAGCACCCACCATGTGCCTTGTGCTTTGTGCTATTGACAATTTCGATCCAAGTGGTGTCCCCATCCACAGTAGTTCTCCCGGCCACCACACGAGAGGCCCCTGGAGGAGCACCACGTGTCATTGGAGGGTTTTACATCATAACACAGGGAGGTGCCGGTCCGTCCCTGAGTGACTACATGTGCCGGCTCTGGAGTTCACCAGAGCTGGGTTCAAGTTTCAGCCCCGCTGTTCTCTCTGGCTGTTGGGTGTGGGTCAAATTTCTTAGCTTCTTGAATTTCAATTTCCTCTTCTGAATATTAGGGAGAATAAAAGTGCCTCCTCAATGAGTTGCTATGAGGATCCAATGAAAAATGCAGATAAAGCTGTTAGCACAGTACCTGGCACACGGCCAGTCATGGCCTTGTACTGTTCCTTTGCTATTATGAGTAAGAGCAGAAAAGTGGTTCTATAAACCTAATCCCACTGTATCAGAGTCTCCCTCCCCTGAAGCACATAATGAGATGCCTCCCTCCCCCAGTCTGACCCTTCACCTTGTTCTTGTCTTTGCTCCCCTGTCTCAACCAGGAGTGATGGTATTCTTGCTCACTCATCTTTGCTGTTCAGTTGTCTTTCCTCCTATAACTGAAAGATTGTTTCATTCTCTTCTTCCCCTTTCCACAATCTTTGCTCATTTCTTCTCCCCAGGCCAAGCCACATTCTCTTATCCCAAGAAGGTACGTATCAACAACAGTGAAAATACCACAGGCTCGTTAGCAAAAAGTGCTTAGAGGAAATGTGGTAGAGACATGGGCCCCCTTCCCAAAAGGGAAGGAGATTCGGCTATCCTTCTGTAGGCTGTCTATATCGTCAACAAAGACAAGAGTTTGTGGGGCATCTAACATGCACACGAAACTATGTTCATTGCTGAGAATAGGAAAAAATGTTTAAAGTAGATAAATGTCCTCAACTCAAGATGGGAGAGATTCCCAAAGAGAAAGACTCATTGAATACGAACTCACATTTCAAACTTTCAAAACCCGTGAGAAAAAAATCACATCATGAGCAAATGTCGATGGACAGACGGAAAGCAAGATCATATAAGGCTGCCAAGAACTTCAGGTAAAAAATTAATGTGAGAGAAAACATAAAATGAGTAACTTATTAAAGGTATAAAAGAAGGAAATAGAAAATGGCAAAACACAATAGAACAAAAACAAGCAGATTTGGAAAAGAACTAAAAAATATATGGAAAAAATGTTTTAATGACCACTGAAATGCCACTACTCAGGGAGTAGGATAAAGAGCAGATTAGACTTGGTTGGACTATAAGAATTAGGCAAATGAAAATAGATCCGAGAAGTACAACCAGAATGTTCTATACAAAAAGAAAAAGAGAAATACATGCATTGACACAGTAGGCAGAGCAGATACAATGAGAACATCAGTCAAACAGTGTATATATTGAGAGTTCCAGAAAAAGATCACAGAGGATGGGGAGAGATAATGGCTGAGAACTGAGGAAAACCAGGAAATCAGGATGCACAAATTCTAAGCAGGATAAATAAAAACCCACATTGCCTTCGAGAGAAACTAATTCACCAAAGTCAAAAATAAAATATGAAAAGCAGGGAGAAAAGAGGAATTGCCTACAGAGGGATGACGATCAGCGCACTTCTCAGGAGCAAAACTGAAACCAGGGACAGCAGGACAATGTCTTCAAAGGACTGAATGAAAAGAACTGTCAACCTAGAATTCTATGCTGAACTCCACCGCGACTCAACCGTGAGGTTGGAATAAAATGTTTTTAGACAAATGGAAACAGAAAGAATCTGTCACCAACAGATTCTCTCTGAAAGCATTTCTAAAGGATAAACTTCAGTGGGTCAGAAACTGAACCCAAAAGGGAGGGATGAAGAAACAGCATTGATGAGCAAAGACACTCATTAGCATATGGGTGATACTAAACAAGCCCTGATTTTTAAAGCAATAATATTATTAATGATCAATCTGAGCAGTATCAAACAAGATAGAACCAAAACAGTAGACACAACAACATCTTAGAGACGGTACATCAGGGTTAAGCATATCGAGATTCTTAGAATATGATCTCTCATGTAGAATCTGAAGAACAAAATAAATAAACAAAACAGAAACATACCCATAGACACAGAGAACAAACTGATAGTTACTAGATGGGAGGGGGGTTGGAAGGATAGATAAGAAAGGTGAAGGGATTAAGAAATGCAAATGGGTGGTCACCAAATAGTCGTGGGGATATAAAGTACAGTATGGAGAATACAGTCAACAATATTATAATAACAATCCAGAGAGTCAGGTGGGTACTGGACTTATCAGGGGGGATCACTTCATAAATTATTACATGTCTAAACACTGCACTATATACCTGAAAACAATAGTGAATGTCAACTGTAAAAAAAATAGTCACAGGGATGTAGAGTACAGCATAGAGAATATAGTCAATAATACTAGAATAACTATGTACAGTGTCAGATGGGTACTGGACTTATTGGGATTAATTTTGTGGGGGATATAAATGTCTAATCATTATGTTGTTTTGTATAACTGAAACTAATAAAAAAATTTTTTTATTTTTAAAAAGGATGTTTTCACACACAAAGAGTGCTTAGACTGCAAAAGAATAGAAGTGTGAATTAACTTGACATTAAGTCAAGTAGACATAGTAAAATTTTAGGGGTAACCACTGAAAGACTAAAAATGGAATGGATAGCTCCCAAATTAAAGAGAGATGAAATCGGAAATAAAGAAGACGGAAAAGGAAAGCAGCATAAAGCAGGGTCATAGGAATAATAAAAGAAAAGGATAGACTATATTCAAACCTAGCTAAAATTACAGAAAATGTAAATAGATTCAGCCCACCAATTAAAAGAAAGAATTATCTGATTGAATTTCAATTGTTTTAAAATGTGCTATTTCAGAGAAACACATCTATAATTTGAAGATCCAGAAAAGCTGAAAGTAAAGGACTGGGAAAAGATGCATCAGAAAAATTATAATCAAAAGAAAGCAAGTTAGCTGTTTTATTATCAGACAAAATACTTTGGGACAAGAATAAGTACAACTGACATAACTGTAGTAGTGGGTAAAGGAGAGCCACCACCAGCAGAGAAAAATGCTTGAGCAAAAGACACAAATGGGCTGTCGAAATTTGCTCGTACCTAAGAAATTTCAACAGCCCAGATTCAAATATGGATCAACAGAGATTCTTCTTAAGTTCTGTTATTTAGTTGTTATTATTTTTTAATGTATATTTCAAACAGCTCAGTGTCAGGTACCATGCTGACTATTCTATGTACATTATTTCTACATCTTCAGTAAATCTCACAAGGTGGGGGCTTTGTTAATTAGTAAAATTTTGGTTGCAGAAAGCAACCCCAATTTAAGTCAGTGAAAATAAGGACAGAGTGATCTCCCATTAGAATAACCCCATGGAAGGACGGAGTGGTGTAGTGTGAACCACAGCCCCACTACCCTGTGAGCTCAGGGGGCAGGCCGTTGCGACTGGACAAGCATTGGTCAAGTGTCTATCCATCCCAGGGTGTGGGGTGTTACAATCAAAACCCCCAAAGCAAACCTCATGATTGATGTAGGGAAGGAGCACTGCCCCAACAGAAGGAGACAGACAGAATGATAGGTTCCACAAGAGTAGACTTCACTATCATTACTTTACAAATGAAGTTCGGAGCTCAGAGGCCTGATGACTTGTCCAAAGGCCCAAGCTGGTACACAGCAGAGAGGGTGGGAAGCCAGGCTTCTTTTCCTGTTAAAGGCCACACCTTTTTCTCCAAATAGTGGGCACAGAATGTCTTACAGAGCAGATTTAAAATCAATTAGTATAATTGATTTTATTCCATTTTAAAGAAACGATAGTATATAATGGCAATTGACCACTCTTCTTCATGGTCACCGAAAGTTTTGGAACAGAGAACCCAAGAGCGAACAACCCTGCAGCAAATGGGCTCTTCCAGGGGTCCTCCACAGACACCAATGAACTTGGCACTGTAATTCACCCTCCTGTCTAGAACCCTTTGCACAGACAATTTGCTGTGCAGTTCAGCTCTGGGATCAACTTTGTTTTGTAGTTAGTCTGGTCCAGCGTCGCCCTGTCTTCCCCACATCACTCAGCTGAGCCAGTAGTAAGTGTTTAGAACACTGGTTCTAGGTTATTCAGCTAAGGCAATTATTCTTAACAGTTTTGAACTCATGGAGCCATTTAGAAAATTGATGAAACCTATGGGATTTCATCCCCAGGGAGAAAAAATCAATGCCTGTTTGCACATATACACAAAACATTCAGTGACTTTGCAGATCCCCAAATTCCTGGGGGTTAAGAACAACCTCAGTGTGAGTTAAAGAGAACTCATAAATAACCCCCAAGAGATTATACTGGCATGCTGTTTAATCAGCTTGAAAATTCTGAGGCTGATTTGTGTGTGACCATCTTAAGAGGCCACAGTGTGCCAAACCCTCAAGAGAAGATAAACCCCCGAGTCTGCTGCTAACTGCATGGATTCTGCTCAGTTGAGGGCCTGCAGCATGCCAGGTACTACGCTGGCCACAGGGGACATGAACTAGAATAAGACCATCCTGGATCCCAAGGAACTGAGAGATGCATGAGCAATGACCACTCCAACGTAGTCAAAGCCATCCAGGCAGAGCTGTGCCAGGCCCTCTGGGAACACTGGCAAGAGGGGAAGTAAGGGAAAGTTTCCCAAAAGAGAAAGTCTCAGTGGCAAGAGGATCAAGTGTTTCCTAGCAAATAAGTGGGGAGGAGGCAAGCATCCCAATGGTAGGAACATGAGCAAAGACCCAAATGCACGTGGAGTGACATGTGCAGGGAACTCTAAGCAGGTTGTTACTCCTAGAACAGTGGTTCTCAACCAGGGTGATTTCACCATCCCACTCCAGATTCCCCCACCAGTGACTTTTGGCAATGTCTAGAGACGTTTTTTATTATCACCGCTAGGGGGTGGGGGGAGGGGTGTTATTACTGATACCTACTAGGTAGAACCCAAGACTGCTGCTAAACATACTTCAATGCACAGAACAGACTCTGACAATGAAGACTTGTCGGTCCCTAATGCCAATGTGTGTTGAGAAAGCCTGCATTAGAGAATAGTGTGAATGGGGGAGTAGACGACTATGTGGGAAACTAATATTCCTGTATCCGTGGAGCTGCTGTCATCAGACCCTGCCTTCTCTAAAGCAGAGATACAAGACCTGGTCTGCTTCAGCACAGAAAAGAGTGGGAGACGTCTGCCCTGTGTACAATGAAAATATAAATGACTTTTCGGACCTAGTTTGACATCTCCACTTATACCTCAGTTGTGTTTGTTGAACAAAACTTTTGTGTATCTGACCCCAACTGAAAGTAACCTGGGTCATGTTAGAGATCATTTGCAGGCCATCCCAGGGAGCAGCAGGCAACCCAGGTTATCCATGGGTTTTGGTTTGCCTGGTTAGCCCACAGTGGGACACAGGAAGGAGAATTTGGAGCTGTTCCAAAAGCCACCTGAGATCCAACACGACTACCTAGACAGGCGAGTTCTCTCTGCAATCCTGTAAACATGCTGGGGGGACTAGGAAGATCCCAATGTAACTGTGTCTCTATCCCAGTGTAACTTCCTAACTCTAGGAATATGAGAACAAGGTTCTTTAAAGAGCTGACAGGAAGCAGGCTGGCAACTCTATAAGCAAGATCTACAAAATCCACAAATTTGCAGACGCAGCATCTCACTGAGGGGTTTCCTAAAGGTTGGTTGCTACAGGAAAGAGAAATGACCCACAGATAGGCCAATGGGAGCAACTACTGCCAAAGTGTCACCAACCAGGGGAGACCTCAGGGCCGCACTGACTGCCCAGAGCTGAGCAGCATCAAGATGGGTCCAGGAACCAGTGCTTCCAAGACTTCTGGTGGAAACCTCCATGGAGATGGTCAGAGAATCTCATTCCAGGGACTGCATGATCAGAGTTGTCTCTCCCCAGCATGGCACGTGCCACCCTTGACATCACTGTAGAAAGCATCATTGGTTTTCACCACATCCATCACTAAGAGGAAAAGCCAGGTCCCTGCCAACAAACTTTACCAAGAAGAGGGGTCTAGACATGCTGAGAGGGGACTTGATTGAGCCAAGGACACTGGAACTGTGACCTGTGCTCGGATCCTGGGTAGAAGAGATGGCCTGGGGGGAGATGATATTCCGGGATAGCTTGGCTGATTCATGGCAAAACACAAACAAACAAACAAACAAAAACACCACTTTTTCTTCTTCCTGCCCCAATGCTACATCCAAACATGTCAGGCTAGCTGCAGAAAATCAGCTGAGATAAGGAAAACAGAACACAATAAAGCCATTTATCCTGAAACAAACTGGTCCTTCAGTTTCCACAAGACATCCCATAACTCACCTCTCCTGGGAAGCGCCTGCATGTCATTTGCCCACTCCCTGGGCACAGAGCACCATTAACTTAAAAAATGTATAAACTGTTTGGGAGAGACAAGTCATCAAGCACAGTGCTGGGGAAAGGGTGGTTGGGGTGCCATTTACAGAAACGCACTGGGTCCTCGCAAGCTGCGAACTTCCTGGATGGAATCTTTCAAAAAGGCTGCTCCTTCCATCTGGGGATCCCACCAGCAGCAGCCACATGCCCAGGGAAATGCAGCCTGAAATTTCAATCTGCCAAATGCCAGCACTTTTCCTTCTCAACTTAGTCTCAAGTTGGGGTCTCTTCTTTGAAGTAAGAAAGGAGGGAGTCTGCAGCTCTGTCTCTGGGCCCTATGTTTAAATACACCGCAATCTAATTATTTTTACAACCAAACGTTTATGTCTCCACTGGGCCTCTTCTGGGACCATGTAATTACCCAGCCCTATTTGCAGGTGTAAGGGCACGGCCTTGAGGTTGTCTGAACACAGAGAAAGGTTTTGTTGTGCATAGGTGTGTGTGTGTGTGTTGCCTTCGTTGCCAGGTTATTCCTAAATCGTTAACCAGTTTAAAGATGTGTTCCATAAAAACTTTCTCCTGGGCTCCCTCCAAGGCAGCGGAGGTCCTGGATGAATATTTCAGGAAGGCCGGGCGCAGCCACAAGGAACTACTATGCCTAATCATGGCATTTGTCTGGATAGAGTAGGAAAATTGCAGCCAGAAATACCTCCTGAAAACAGAATGACCACATGCCCGAAGCGGACTGGCCGTGTGAACGTGTTCGGTGTTTCCCAAGAAGGGCACGAGAAGATGACAACTCAAGTGTTGCGCTGTCCTTGGAAAATGGCCATGTCAATGCCAGGCATGCTCTGATGGTGTGGGGAAGAAGGTGCCCGCGTAGGACAATCTACCACAGGACATGCATGAAGGCAAGTGCGGCAGCAGGCGGGTCTGGGTTCAAATCCCAGCCCTGTGCCTTTGTGGCAGCATGGCCTATAGAGTATTACTGTCATTTTTGTTTTCTCATTAACTTCTAATAGCTGTATAGTGTGTTAGAGTTTACAAAGAGCCCTCCTAGCCATTATTTTTAGAAAATATGACTAAGTAAATTATTCACGTGGCTAAAAAAATCAAAACAAAACAATATACAAATATATAATGGAAGTCTAGTTCCCTCCCCTGTCTCTGTCCACCCACTCCCTTCCTCACTGCTGGGCCTGCAGGCAAGCATTTCAGTCTCTCGTGTATCCTCCAGGGCTCTTTTATGCATGTACATTATGTAATTATTCAGACTTTCTCCCTTTCCTTACACACAGGTGGTGTTCCATTTATACTATTCTGTTCCTTGAATACCTTACAATAAATCTTTACAATGGAGAGATCCCACTGGATAAAGTTTTTTTTTCACTTTGGTATACAGGAAGTGTGCTCGCATGCTCTCTCTCTCTCTCTCTCTCTCTCTCTCTCTCTTTCTCTCTCTCTCTCTCTCTCTCTCTCTCTCACACACACACACACACACACACACACACACTGCATTTCACAGAGTGGCTCTGTCATAGTTTCTTTAACCAGCCCCCTCAGGGGACACACACTGTGTTGATTCCCAAGCCAGTCTTCCATGGTCCCTAACACCGCTGCAGTGAAGACCCTTGTCCATCGTCATTTCATTCAAGTCCTAGAATGAATTCCTGGTAGTGAGATCACTGAGTCTGAGGCCATGAGCACCTGTGACCCTGATTCATGTGACCAACTGCTCCATCGGGGCTGCACCATTTTGCACCCCCTCCGGCAGCATACAAGAGGAAGCAATCCCATTGAACGTTTTTCATTGTTTCTTCTGCTAGTTATCCCTCCTGTCTCCAAACATTATACCTAGCCACGTTTCCTTTTCCTTGACCATTTTAACCACTTTAAGTGTGCAATTCAATGGCATTAATTACACTCACAATGTAATCGCACCCATCACCACTATCCACCTACAGAATTTTTTCACTACAAACTAAAGCTCTGTACCCACTAAAGAATAACTCCCCATTCCCTTCTATTCATCCTCCTCTGTCCATGCAGCATGGTTTGAGGGACCAAGCCTACTGCCAATGCCCCTGAAATACGTAATATCACTTGCTTTCGGAACCATACATTTTTAATAATAAGGGAACAAAGACTTGCATTGTATTATGAAATATTAGCCTGTCTTTTTAAAAATTGCCCTGGAAGAGGAAACCAGAATCTTTATATTTCACCTAAATTTGTGACTAACTTGCTTCTCTATATGACTTTCCATGTGGGTGGGAGGAAGGTGGTAATGGCGAATCTCATGGCGTGTGGGGTTAAGGGGCTCAGAAAGGGAAGATTGGGACAAATGATACATTTAGCAGCTTCCCTGACCAAGGATGAGGCCTACTTGCCAGAATCATGAGGGGGAATTTATTTTTGCATCAAGCAAGTCCTTTGTTTTCTAAGCCCTGAAGTTCCATAGGCATCTCTGTGCCCTCTCCCCGGCCGCTCCAGCCTTGCCAAGATTCCTGGTAGCACATCCCAAACTCATGAGGAATAAAGGCCAGGGGGCTAGGAGATGGAGAGGATGAACCTAAGGGAGAAAAGAAGGCGGCAGTGAATAGAGGGGATGCCAGCTGATCATGCAGTTAAATGCTTAGCAGAGGGCCTGGTGCCCAGTCAGTGCTCAGGAAATGCTGATGATGGCCTGATGCTGATGAAGGTTATGCTAATGGGCAAATCTCCTCCAGGATCAGCTGCTTGAATGGTGGCTTAGCTCCTAACTGGGGAGTTGCTAACTTCCTTAATCTGACCTGGACCCTGTCCCTCCTCCAGCTCCAATCTTGAGTAGGCTGACCAGATGTCCCATTTTAAATAGGACAGAAAACAATGGCACCACCTTGTTTCAAATGGTACATTTGGCCAGCCTAGTATCACTGGGCTAAATTCAAGGTGTCAGTTGGCTGACCATATGTACCATTTGAAAAGGGACAGTACCATTGTTTTCTGTCCTATTTAAAATGGGACATCAGGTCAACCTAATCTTAATTCTACTTCTCGGATCACCCAACTCTGACTACTCTTCCAGACATACACACACATCAATGGGCTGAACAGAGCAATGACGGAGTTCTTCCTGGCATCTCCTTTTCTCCAATAAGATTATCCCATCATTCTTCAGACATCCTTCATAAAACTCGGTTTCTAGATCCTCATTAAGCATCTGACAGATTGAAACAAGGGAGGCAGGTAGAGAGCAGTCCTTATGAAAGGGGGATGGATACCGCTGAGGAGGAGGTAGAATTTGATGGAAAATTAGGGATTCCTTGGGTCAGAGGCTCAAAGAAATGGTTCCCCAGGTCTCACTCCAGAATGGAAATCCATAAGGGTACCTGTACTGGTCAGTTAGCTGGGTTAGCCCTGGGCCAAGGGATGCCAGGACTGGATAGGGCTCCTTAGCTGAATCCCGGGGATTCTGCCATGTAATTAGCATTTCTGAGGTTCACTATGTGAGCCCATCTATGTGGGGTATTAGGGAGGTTTCACAAAGCCCTCTTTTGCTGTGATATGAAGACTTTAAACAACACGTCCCAGAGGCCAAGTCCCACCTTGACCAGCACTGTCCCTTACCTCCCTGTACTAACATACACACAGTGCAGGACACGTGGAGAGGCAACGTGCCAAAGAACAGGGAGGAGACACTAAGAACAACATTACTCTCATCCCCCAGAAATCCTTGTAGACCCCAGATCCTAGGGGGGGAGTGATGGCATCAGCATCAAGACCTACTAATTGATAGTGGTTAATAGGCTATCGGATCCCTGGTATTCAACTCCCATCAGATAATACGTACATGCACGTGTCCTATGTGATTTTTCAGGTCATATAATCCATGGAAATGCTTACTGTTGCAACCCAACAGCTTCATTTCCTAAACAATCACTTCTTTTCCATTGAGAAAATCTCCTCCGTCCATTGTCCTTCCTCCTCACTTCAAAAAATCTCCCCAGAGCAAGTACCACATCCACTCCCGCTTCCCCACTGAGCCCAGCAGCAATCTCAATGAAAGTGAAAGTAGCCTTTGATACACAGAACAAAGCACCAAGAAAGTTCATGGCCACTGGTGTCCCCTCTAGGGGTGTCACCACACAACTGTGAGCAGAATAGTAGGCACTGGCTCCCTCCTTCTCCCAGCTCACTGACCACAGGGTCACACAGCCAGTTGTGAGATACCTGGTCAGTGTGACTCGTCCCCCATTATATTATCAGCCTGGGTTGTTCTGCATGCCAGGACAGAAGGGACCCGAGAGGATTCACCTTCATCGTATGTAGACATGGAGGTTTAGTTGAGACTCTATTGCTTGCCTTGGCTGGAAAATAAAATAAGACATGCCCCGTCCCAGCCAAGTGCCATCTTCATGCATTCTGCCCAATTTCCCTCCCCATTAACCTTCTTTTTTCTTTTTTGGAGGGTAATGACTGCCTAAGTTGACTCTTGTGAATCAATTCCACCTACTTTTGGTCAAGCTCCACTCCAGGCTGGGTGATCTTCCAAAACAAATGCAAAAACCACGGGGGGCTGGAGAGGTGCCCTTGCAGAGCATTGTCCAGCAGAACTTCAATTAATTTCTCAGGTTGCTGTCAGGACCTCCAACACGGAGAGCAGCTCGGCGTCCAAGCCTGGTGGGCACTTGGCTGGTGTCCTGTGTAGACGTTTAGGACATCAGGGCCTTTTCGCCTCTGCCTTTCAACTTGAGAACCAGTTCCTGACTTCAACACTCACACATATACAATAGTGACTTTTGAATTCTACATATTTCCTAAAGCCAAGAGTCAGAATAAGAGGCAGGCGAGAGCGGCAGTGAGGCAGGCAGAAGACAGGAGCAGGGCGGAAGCTGAGAGGCCGACTGCAGAATCAGGGATAGCACTGCTCTGGGCTTGGCCCTGGTCCACCTCTCACACTCAGACCCTCCACCTAACTCACCCCACAGCTTCAAACGTATACCTTTCCTGTTCTCCAGCATCCATGGTGGCTCTAGAGTGTTTATGGAAGAAGCTGACAATCTGGTTGGAAGAAAGGCTAGGAAACTGTTTTGAAGCTGCCCTTGATGTGACGCACACTGCTTTGACTTTGAATAAATACTTAATTGCAGTAACTGATGGGAAGAATCGGGCATTCTCACTGCTCAGAGCAATCTCCATTCCAGTCAGTCCAGTCAATTTTCTTGCCCCTCAGTCATGATGTCCATGCCCAAGTCCCCAGCCTTGCTACTCTCCCTTCTTTCCCCATACCCAAGGGAAACCTGCACATACCCTCCCGGGTCGGGCTTCTCAATAAGACCCAATTAAACACCATTCAATGACGATTGCTCACCTACCTGGCAGTTGGGTATGGCATCTGGATGGATGCCGAGCCCTGACTCTATAGGACTTCACAGGCAAGGCTTTCCCATCCAGGATCTTGTTTAACTCTCACAGCATTTTTTTATGGCAGCCAGGAGAGAAAAGGTCGCCATCCCATCTACAAGATGAGAAAAGAAACAGGCATGGCAGCCTACACACAGATTTTAGACTCACAGATGCAAGTTGAAATTCCATTTTGATAGCTATTGGGTGAGCTGGTACAGGTGGGAGTCTCAGTCTTCTCATCTATAAAACGGGACTATTATTACCCACCTTGCGAGAATTTTGTTAGATCTAGAAATAACCAATTTAAGGTTCCTGGAAAAGTATGTGGAATAAGTATAAACTCCTAATTGGTAGCAATTTTGATGATGATGCTGCTGCTGCTGCTGCTGATGGTGATAATGGTGATGAAGATGATAGTGGTGGTGATGATGATGATAAGATGTTCACAGTGGTTTTGTTGTTTATATTTTCTAATTTTTCTACAGATAAGCATGACTACTATCATTTAAGAACACAGTGATTCAGATTCTTCCAAATACTCCAGTTCAATGCTTTCTTCTGCTGCTCTAGGGCAACCTGTTAGTTCTGTAGAGAAGTCATTACGAAGCCAGCAGCCATGGGCAGGCGCTACCTGAACGTCCGGCCTAATCCTCATTCCCCTCACTTGGTCTCACTCTCCAAGTATTCAAGCCCAGGTAATTGTGCCCAGCAGTTACCAATCCCCATGTAATTGTCCCCAAATTGCTCTGGGTGGCCTTTCTAGGCAGGAGCTCTTCACAATTAGTCCCTACAATGAGATGCTGAAAGACAAGTGATTATTTGGGGGAATTACTTGTCAGCAAGAAGATACAGCTCGGATAGGATATAACAGAGGCCAAGTGTTAATTACAATCTGCAAGATGCTATCACATCATTTCTTAATCCACAGCTCCTTAGGCATTCCAGCCTCAGCTCTCTGTCATTACCTTGGGCTTGTTACAACTGGAGAAGAAAAAGGCATCTCAAATGAGGACAATTTAAGGACTGGGGGAACACACCCATATGCAGGTGGTCAGCAAGCATCTTCTTGATGAGCCTAATTTTGCCTTGGATCCAAAGTACCACATGTATACCTGTGAGGGCAAGCATGCCCGTGCACATGCGCACGCGTGCGCGCGCATACACACACACACACACACACACACACACACACACACCCAGGAGCAGGCACTCTTAGACCATCTTATGAAAAATATTCGCATTTCCTAATTACATTTCTTCTAGTCTGCTTTCTTCAGATTTTTTAAAACAACTAGGAATTATTCCTTGGGATGAGACAATTCTCAAATTATTCAATATTCAATATTTTCTGAGGGCCTACTATGTGCCAGGCCTGAGGTAGGCACGGGGGATTAACAGAGGAAGAACACATGTCCCCATGTATTGTATAATCTAGTGAGGTAGGAAGGCTCTGTGTCTGCAAAACAAGGAGCCAGAGAGGAGGGCGCAATGACACTCTGAATGCTCCCGGCACTCTGCGGAGAGAGGAACTTGGGCAAAAGTACAAACCAGCCTTAGCCTGAAGGCAAGGGTCAGACCCCGTGGGCCGGGCAGAGGGCAGAAGCAGTGAGGACAGGGCAAGTGAGGGGCGGGGGACGGAGGGAGGGAGGGAGGGACAGAGAGGGGTTGGTTGGTTGTGCCCACACAGGA
Organism: Lyroderma lyra; assembly: GCA_004026885.1. NCBI lineage: Eukaryota > Metazoa > Chordata > Mammalia > Chiroptera > Megadermatidae > Lyroderma > Lyroderma lyra. The sequence continues at coordinate 74,268 of PVJL010003846.1, read as the reverse complement.
GGGAGAGAAGGAAAAAAACGCAAAGCAATGGAGCCCCAGAGAATGATCTTGAATGTTAGATTAGACGTGGGCGATAGAAGGGGACACTGTTTCAGCTCCTTAAGCAAAGAGTATAAGGTGATAACAGGACTTAGTGTACCTGGGGGTTGTATCCAGATTCTTTGGCACCTTGTTCTTCTGTTAAAACTTGACTGAGCTACTGTAGCCTTGCAGGGTCTTACTTTCTTTTAGAAGTCAAAGGGAGCTAACTGGGAAAGTGAGAGGTAAGGTTTTAAACGTGTGTGCACGTGTGTGTGCGCGCGTGTGTGCGTGCATGTGTGCGTGTGTGTGTGTGCGTGCGCGTGCGTGTGTGCACGCGTGTGTGCGCATGTGTGCGCATGTGTGTGTGCGCGCACATGCGTGCGTGTGTGTGTGCGCGCGCGCATGTGTGCGTGTGTGCGTGTGTGCATGCTGTGCGTATGTATGTGCGCGTGTGTGCGCATGTGTGCGTGTGTGTGTGCATGTGTGTGCGTGTGTGCGTGTGTGTGCGCGTGTGTACATGTGTGTGTACCTGTGTGCGCGCACATGTGCATGTGTGTGTGTGTGTGCACGCACGTGCGCGCGCGTGTGTGTGTGTGTGTGTGTGTGCGCACGCTCGCATCCTGATGAGAAACAAGGCAGGTCTTCATCCTGCTAATCTGATGTTCTTTGATGTAGATTAGAGCTGGGGTCATATAGATAGATGGAGGTTAAGCGATACCCTTGGCCTCAGCAGAGTTTCAGGAGAACTATTCCCATAATCTTGTTTTATACCTTAAACCCCATTTTCCAATTTGGCAGGGCCCCCCCACACCCACATCACCCCTGACTAAGGGTTTTCATGCTTGCTGAAGATGCGCACACTGGTGGATGGCTCGTTACCTGCTCTTTCAGGGGGCCCACATGCCCTAGGGCACTGGTCTCAGATTCAGTTTCTCACTGTCCACCCATCAGTATGACCCACCACTTTCATTCCGTCCCACCTCCCAAGCCAAGTCATTTTAGGATCTAGCCGCAGGGGGCCAGTGCTGGGTCAGCTTTGAGTGATGGGCAGGAGGCTTACAGGGATTAAGGCGAGGCAGGGGACACCAGATTTGGTTTCAAAGTGATCTTCACCAGGATATTGGATTGCCTTTTAAGGAGCCACTAATGGAGATGGGGTGGGAGGTGGCCAGCCCTTTGGAAAATAATAACTCCTGCAGATTTTCCATCCTGATAGTGAAATCCAGTCTCCCAGTGGCGAGCTGCCACCTGGGATTAATGCTCCACTTTGCTTGTTTAGAAGGGAGTCAATGACACGGGAAGGACTTGTCCCAGGGCCAGCGATGGGAAAAGCCACTAGCAGTGCTCTCTCCGAGTCAGCATCAAGGTGGGAAAGGAAGTCGTCCTCTGAGGTCCCCCACTGCCTGAACCCACAGATCACCGTGTGGACTTGGGAGGTGACAGAGGGTGGTCCACTAGATAGCAAAGGGTGCCAGGATTCCCTCCCAGTCTGCATACCCCCTGAATTGCCCACAGTAGCAATCCCCTCTCTGCAGACAGCGTGGAGGACTCCCGGGTCTCTGAGAATCTCCAAAGTGGTGAAAATACCCAGAGAGGCACAAGAGGGGAGCTGGATGGGCTGTGTGGGCATGATGGCGTGGGAGAAGAGGGCAGAGTTGGTCTGTGGCTGACTGAAAGGCCTCTTGGGACTGGAAGCCAGTCTGGGCTCAGGCAGGGGAGTAAAAAAGTAGCCAAACTTTATCACCATCTCTCCAAGGTCGGCCATTCAGGGAGTGTGGCCTTCAGTACCGCTGACTCAGAAGTTACCCTTTAACACGGAGCCTGGGTTTAATCCCTCTCTTCTCCCCTTACTGCCTGCCGGCCACCGGAGGGAACTGTTTACCCAGGCCTCTCAGCCTGCCGCACCTCCTGTGGGCTTTACCCTGGGGCCATTCATACCGCCCTCTCCAATTCACCTGCGGGCAGCCTCCCTGACTCCGCCCCCTGGTGGGACCCCGCGCAGCCACCCTCAACTTCATGCATTTTAGACCTTTCCCGTGGGAAGACAGTGACACGCAATGGGAAGAGCACTGGCGCCACCAACCCCACATTGGGATTCCAGCTGACAGTGATGAGTGGAGGGACCTTGTGACCTTCGCTCTTTAGGACTGTTTACGGACATCATTGTGGCCCATTCTTCAGTTCTAGTGAGGACGAAGTGAGACACGATGTATGTGAGGTGGCAGGCATCCGGGCTGGCACACAGTAGGTGCTTCATTACTTCCCTGCCATCAGAACATGGGCCCCTGAAGGTGAGGACTGGTTGCTCTTTCTCTGCCCTCCAGGCCATCCCAAAGTGGTGAGGACAGAATTGTGTGATTGTGTGTGCCGCCAAGTCCCCAGGAACCACAGCCCAAAGGGCCAGGTCCCCCTCCACAGGCCCACTAACCGAGAAGACCGGCCTCAGCGCCAAGAGGCCAACACTGCGTGACTGTTCCTGGGGCACCAAGATGCCACAACTGAGGCCTACGTGTCTGGATAGCGAGTTGAGGAATGTCCAGGTGGCCACCCCTCTCACACCCTCAACCCCACCACCCTCGGCTGTACCCCACCTTCCCAGACTCCCACACAAACCCACCTTTTGATGGCTGGGGCAAAAATCAGTAGCAACTTCTGAGGAATACAACTTTCCTCACTCACTCCCTCCTTGCCCCCAGCGACAGCTTTTTAAAAAGTCCCGTTTCATTATCAAGATGGAACATCTTCAGAGCTGCTTTCCAAAGGGCCGTCAGCGGAGCAGCAGCACAGCCCAACGGAAAGAACCAGAAGGCCGTGACAGAATCTCGCTCTGCCATTCATTAGCTGCACAATCTTGAGTCAGACACTAACTTCTGTGGACCTCCTTTCCCTTACCTACAAAACGAGAATTAAGAAGAAAACCTTTGCAGAGTTTTCAGTAAGAGAATAAAGCAAGATGGTGCAGATGAAAAGGCTTTGTTATTACCAGAAAGGCTGTAAAGGTGTGAGGGGGCAACTGATAGGAAAGGCATTTTTAGTAGGAGACAATAAAAGACCACTGATTGTGTCATTTCATTGACCACATATTGATTGAATGTTTCTTAGGTGACAGACAAGGCACCAGGCTGGAGGGAGACAGCAGTGAACCAACGGTCCTTTCTCTGCCGTGGAATAACGCTCATTCTCACGGGAAAGACAGACAGTGAAGGTGTCCTATGCCCTGTGATCAGTGCCACCAGAGATGGAGCAGGTAGGGAGTAGGTTGCTGAGGTGGCCAGGGTGACAACTGTATAGAGTGTGGTCTTTCTAGCAAGGACTGCGTGTCTCAGAGGGACTCCCACAGCAAACTCTCTCTCTTTCCTCTGAGGGAGTTTGATGGCAGCCAACAGATGGCAGAGGACCCCCCTTAGGATCTTCTAGAGCATGAAGGACCCCCTTTTAAGGTCTCCAGGACAAGAATTTGCCACCAACATCATTGTTAAACATTGTTCTGGAAGTAGAAGCCAATACAATTAGATAAGGAGAAAAATAAGAGATAAATGTATTAGAAAGGAGGAAGCAGATTTAATATGATCTGCAGATGATATGATTAAACAGTGCATCTAAATCAACGGGAAAACTTTAGGAAAACAACAGAATTGGGTTGGGTGGTTTCTTCGTCTACAAACAACAGCCAGTCAGAAAATGCACTGGAAGAAATGATCCCCTTTTATAATAAAAAGAAAAAAGACAAAACACCTAAGAATTTATTTCACAATAACTGTGCAAGATTTGTTAACATGTGAAAAAAGTTTTAAACCTTCACTAAGGAATTTTATTAATATTTGAATAAATTAAGGGTGTATGTTCCTGAATAAAAAAATTTCAGTATTGTAAAATTTTGTTTTCCTCATTTAAAGCAATCCCTGTTAAAGCATCAACATAGTGTCTGTTGACTAAACAAATTCTAAAGTTTATCTGGAAAAACAGACATATAAGAATAGCCAGGAAAATGATGAGGGAATGTAAGGGCAGCCTTCCTCACCAGCTGTTTTAAAGTATTTATTGTAAATCTACAATGATTAAAATACATTGGCACAATGCATTACTATACAAACATATTCACAAAACAGGATGGAGTTCAGATTTAACCTAAATGCATGTTGGAATTAGTACACGAGGACTGGCCGGAGAGTTTTCAGCCATGTAATAGGAAAAACAGAGGCAATGATGGCAGGATATTTCCCAAACAGCCCTCGTATGATAAAGATGGAATTCAAATCAGTGATTTAAAAAAATAGATTATTCAACAAATGGAATGAGAAAGACTGCCTAACCATAAGGATGAAAAATAAAACTAAGCTGGAAATACACATTTTACCTTACACTGAAATAAATTACAGATGAAACAAAAGTTTTAATGAAAAACGTAAATCTTAAAAGTGTAGAAACATACATAGACTACTTTAAAAATAATCTTGGGGTAGGGAGGTGCTCTCCAAGTGTAACACAAGACTCAAAAGTCATTTAAAAACAATGCCCATGGTAAAAAAAAATGTTAATCTCTACAGTTAAAAAATAAATAGCATGTAAAGAATCAAAAACAAACACTGCATCAAGTGGACCATGCACTGTAGAATTGTATGCCTGAAACCTATGTAATCCTTGCTAACAGATGTCACCCCAATAAAAAATAAATAAATAAATAAATAAATAAATAAATAAATAAATAAAAAAGCTAGATAGAATTAAAAAACAAACAAACAAACAAAAACAAACACTGCAGATATTTAGTATCTAAGTAAGAACAGGCTACTCGCTAGGTATTTTGGGTACTTAGCTAGGGGAAGCTAACTATTATGTTTCTTTAAAAATAGACCCTAAAATGCGTTATGGTTCAAGCCTAGTGCTTTCAGTGAGCATCACAGAAGAGGGCATCTCCCCTGCTCTAAGTCTTCCAGAGACCGGCCTGGCAGAGGCCTTGCCAGTTTTAACTCTTGGCATCATGAGAGGAGTTGGTGGGAATTCTAATGGCCAGGCTCCGCAGCAGTGGGCATCATCCATGCTCGCAGCCCATTGGCTAGAGCTCAGTCACGTGGCTCCACAGCCTAAAACTGGTGGGGGAGATGGAGTCCCTACCGGGCAACCTTCTCCCAGAGGCACCTCCATGAACGAAAGGGAGCGTACCCATCTCTGATGAACATTCAGCCATCCTGACCTCAGTGTGAATTTTGAATTTCTGTCACACATAGAAAAGCAAAGGGCAATTATTGTCAAATTAAATAGAGTCTCACAAAACTATTTAACAAAGCAAGTAGAGCAAAGGATATGAACTCATGGTTCATAGAAAAATAAGTACAAATACTCATTAAATACATGAAAAATGCTAAAGCTCACTCAAATTAAATAAATTGAAACTAAAATAGTGAAGAGACCACTTCTTATTTATCAAACTGGTAAAAATGAAAAAGTTTGATAATAGTTGGTGAGTTTTTAAACACTTTTAAATACTGTGTGGGAGCAACATTTTTGGAGAACAATTTAGCAATATCAATAAAAAATTTAAATACATATATTTTTGTTTGCCCTGGCAATTTTATACTACAAAATGTATCTTGTAGGTAAACTGGTTAAAATGTATCACGGCATATGAATATGGAGGCTCACTGAAGCATCTTATAGATTAGCATAAAAGCAAAATGAACAAAAACTAGAAACAATTTCTGTTTTCCAATAAGAAACATGTGGGTTAAGACATCTGGTACATCTGTACGATGGATACTATGTAGTATATAAAAAGAAGGATGTGGAGCCGTTTGTGTTACTATAAAAAGATCTCCAAATTGTGCACAAGCAGCTCACTTATTCAGTCTCACCCCACAGACTTACCAAAGCATTTGATGCGTGAACCACCACGTGATGACCACAGTCCATTCTCCAGCATTCCAAGGCCTTTCTCCAACAAGCTGAGTAGGATGCTTAACAGGAATAACTGTTTATTCCCAAACCTATTTATGCCAGTTACACTTAGTATTATTAATTCACAACTAAGTATTACCAAAAAACTAAGTATGAGTATGAAAACGACAGTCGTTTCTGTGCAAGCTAGGGTGAATGCTTTGGAAATGCTTGATAAAAGTGAGTTTCTAAAAAGAAAATTAAGAGAAAAATGATGTCAAAATAGGTGTGAGTTGAGACGAGTATAAAAGAGGGTGGGAGAAAGTACTAACTAGCTGGGAGGATTCTGTTCTCATATCTTCCAAAATTTCTTTAAATTCTCATTCCACATTAAAAACTGAAACTGCGAATTGTAGCTCATGCTTTCCATACGAGGTTTTTGATGTTAAAGGAAGACAGGATCCAACTGGCTGGATCCTTAAGAGAACAGCCTTAGCCCATATCATCAGTTTACCTGCTGATAGCTAATGAAGTCAAGGATTCAATGATACATTGTGTAGGTGCAAAAATGTTATTATTATTCTATTGGGTGGTTTTGAAGAATCCTCATCTTTTAGAGATGCTCTATTACTTAGCGTGGGCTATCATAACAAAATACCATGGACTGGTGGCTTAAACAATAGGAATTTTTCCTCACAATTTGGAAGACTGAAAGTTCAAGATCAAGGTGCCCCCAAGGTCGCTCCCTAGTGAGAGCTCTCTCCTTGGGTTACACATGACTACCTTCCTACTGTGTCTTCACAGGGCCTTTCCTTGTACGTAAGGGTGGAACGGGAGAAGCAAACTCTCTGGCATCTCTTCTCATAAGGGCACGAATTTTATCATGGGGGTCCCACCCTCAAGACCTCCCCTAACTATATTTACCTTCCAAAAGGCCCATCTCCAAATACTATCATAATATGGGCGAGGACTTCAATATATGAATTTTGGAGGGACACAGTTAAGTCCAAAGCAGGTGCAGACTGAAACATTAGGGATTAAGTAAAGTTACATTTCGAATTTGCATCAAAGTAATAGCATGTTATGGGGACAGATAGAGTAAACAAGCTTGGCCGTGATTCAGTAAGTTTGAAGCTGGAGGATGGGCCCACAAGGGTTCACCACACTGATCTGCCTATTTTGTATGTGTTTAAATTTTTTCATAGTAATAAAGTTTTTAAAAGTTGCCAGATCAACATCTGCTCATGACTGTAAAGTAGAATAAAATGTTTAAAGTACGTATACATAATTTTTATAATTACTCTCTTAACCTGCTCTTTATTAACCAGCAGCGACAGCATTAGGTTAGTGGGTTTCAGTTGTATCATTAAAGGAAAAAATAGAAGGCTGTAGATTTGATATTATTATGTTACAGTTAAATATACTGGTAATATGCATCTGTAGCATATTAAACTTTCACCCCAACACTCAGACATGACACATGACATTTCTGCAACCGAACAATCTGTTCTCAGTCCTCATCTTGCAAGGGCGATAAAAAACGTTCGTCCCAGGCATGGGACGCTCCTGGTCCCATCTAATGGACACCCAGTGAAGGAAATCATCCTTGTTACCCTCCTGCCATCATCAGGATGGTGACAGACCCTGCAACACTCCGGTCACAGCAAACCCCACCTGCTCATCCCGGTGCCCGGAGTCACCCGTGACCCTCCTCAATTCAACTGGCAAATAGCAGCCTCCGCAGCCCCCTCCCGTGTCCCCAGCCGGCACGCAGGGCAGGCGCGGGGCGTGCTGGGCCGGGAGAGGCTGGCACGGGGACAGGCGTCTCCCAGACCCCATTCTCCCCGGGCCGAGGCGGGCACCCCGGAAGGGGGCACCCCAGAAGAGACGCGCTGACTGAGCACGTCTTCAAGGAGCTTGGAAGGCCTTCGGGGTGGGGGGAGTTCCCCTACCCCTGCGTGTCTCTCCCAATGACTTCTTTTTGTGCTACCAAATTTTATTTTATTTTTTATCATTTAAAGGTTAGAAAAGTGGATTTCAGTGTCACAACTTATTATTGGGAATGTCATGTACATCTGCGGAATTGTTACCAAATTTGGGGAGGTCCTTCACAGTGCCTGGCCCCTCGGAAGTCTTCAGTAAGTCACAGCCAGCGCCGTTACTGTCATTATTGCCCTTCTCCCTCCCCGGAGCTCTCCTTCCTCTGGTGAAAGCACTTCGAACTGCAAAGGGCACTCGGCTCCGCCCTGCCTCCCCGCTGTCCCATCCCATCCGGGCTGCTGGTGGCAGATGTTCCTGCAGACCGGGGGAGTGGGAGGACCTGACAGGCGGAGCTGGGGCCCCTCCTGGGAGCAGCGTCCTGCAGCCCTGGCCACCTGGTGCCGGGGAAAGGGCACAGCCGGGGGCCAGGCCGGCTCTCCGGGTCGCCCCTTGGTAGGCTGTATAAATACTGGCTGGGCCGAGCCACTTCCGCCTGCGGGGCCTCAGTTTCCTTCCCGTTAAAGGAGAGGCTTGGACTAGACCGGATTGGCGAGGTTACAGCCCTTTGATCCAGCAGGTGCTCCCTGAGTGCCTACTCCCTGTGCCGCCTGGCCGAGGCAGCGGCCTACAGCCCCGAACCAAGCCCCTTGGGCCCTGCCTTAGCAGAGAGCTGGGCAGCCCCGTGTCTTCAAGTCTGAGGGTGGGCGTTGTGTTTCTCCACCCGCTGACTCAGCTCAGAGGCACTTCCAGACAGCCAGACGGAAGGTGCTGAGATTGGCCTTGGATGGGCCACCCGTCCTCTACAAGGAGGGTCCCAGAGGACATTCACAGCGCCCCCTTGTCGAGGAAAGAACATCCAGCCTAAGAAAAAGCCTCATGAGAGTTTGAGCCAAATTAATAACAAGTGCCAGGAAGCAAAATCTCAGCAGATTGAGAAAACGCTCTAGATAATGGCAGTTTTGCAGCTTATTTTATATAATGCAAAAGAGGAGACGTAAGGAGGGTCCCAGGAAATCCATTGCTGGTGGATTTGGGGGGCAGGAGGAAGCAAGCCAGGAAAATCTCTGGGAGAGGATAAAAAGCAAAATGGAAAGACATGCTTCCTTTACAGTGATTGGTCCCACATAGTTAATAATTCCCATTTACAGCACGCGGAGACGGTACTGGGGAAGAAGACAACAATGAGGGGTTCGGTGGCCTCGCGCTCCGTGGTGGTTATGCCCAGAAGGTTCTGGAAAAGGAAATCACCCTGGCATTTGCCTCTCCTCCCCCTCCCGCTGAGCTGTGGGAGCAGCTGCTCATTACTCTAACAACCGAATATCATCTTAGATGCCAAAAGACACTGGACAGGCGCAGTTAAGGTAAAGACTGACCTTGGTCAAGGAAGCCTCAGGCCCCGGAAGTGACCCACCCAGACTCGCTTTTAGGTTGGAATGTTTATGTTCAGAGCATCCTCTGGGGTTACTTCCGGTCCCTGAGTTTGGGGGGCCCATCAGGCAGCGGTAGGTTTAGTACGGGGCCCCCTTTGCGTCCACACCAAGATGAGCGAGAAAACGTGACCAAATTCCAGTGAGACCCCCGCTCCCCGCCTGCAGCTTCCAGGATGCTCTGTGTCCTGCCGGGGGACGCTGGCCGGGCAGGCACTGGACGCGAGGTTCCTGCCTCTTACACCCTTGCCACAGCCATGAGGGCACTCAGTAGCTGCCAAGAATGGGTGCAGCTTCCCATAAAGTCACCTAGGAGAAGGGCAGCAAGAGAGCAGGAAGGAGCATATTCTGGGAAAGTCAGATTCAAGGGCATGGGGCCATGCAGGCTGAGGACAGCCCTGCAGGGACAGACCGATGGATAGAATGGGTCCTGCAGGACGTTCCTGCCTCCGCTGTAGTGGCCTGGCTACCTGCCAGCCAACCCAAAATCCCAGGCCCGCACCAGGCGGAGTGGAGTGAACAAAAACGACGGCAGCCAGGCCTCAGAGCACAGAAAGCCAGCCCGTATCTGCTTCCTGTCCACCGAGGGGCCAGAGCGTAGATCACGCTCAGGCTGCAGGCCTGGACTCAAATTCTGGCTGTGTGATCCTGAGCAAGTTACTTAACCTCTCTGTGCATCAGTTTTCTCATCTATAAAGTGGACATGATAATAATAACTCATACCTGATAGGATTCTTATGAGGATTAAGTGAATTTTTACATTTTTTGTATATATAATTATATAAAATTCTGTTTAATCTTCATATATAATCCACATACATTAAACATATAATTTTTGTGTGTATATCTTTATTTATCACTTAGAACAGTAACTGGCATAGTCAATATACCACATAACTGTTGTATTGCTAGTATTATTACTATTTCTTGGTGAATATAATTTTTATTTTATGTAGCATGTAAGTGTACAAATTCCTTTTATATTCATTGTCTCAAACACATATGTGTGAACTTTAGTCGTTCATCTACTAGAAAGTATGTTTCATGAGAGCAGGGAATTTTTAATTGTTTTATTCATTGTTGTATCCCTGAAGCCTAGAACCATGCCTGGCACAAAGTAGATGTTGAATAAACATCGGTTGAGTTCATGGATGGATGACTACAAGAAACATTTATATGCTAGGCACTGAGGATTGAAAGGTTAGATGCTATGGTGATTGCCCTTTGAAAAAGACTTCAATTGACAGGTACTCACCTGTAAGTGATGAAATGCCTTACCTATATAACATCAGCCAGGACAGCAGTGGTTCTCAGCACCCATTTTGCCCCAACATACCTGAGGGACCAGAGCTGTTCTAAGCAGAGATGGCAGCTCTACAGGTCAGGGGGCCTCTGGGAAAGGGCTGGAGGGAGGAAATGGTAGGCATGCACTGTGCTCAGTTACTCTGTTGACAATATCAATGTCTATTGCCTGTTGGATGCTATTTTGACTTTGGTTTTGTTTCTTACTATTATGTCTTAAATAACCTGGTTGTACATTTCCATGGAGTCCTCCCTGCCCTCACCTTCTTAAGTTTATTTTCATTTGAGCTTTTTGCATCTTCTTGAACAGACTGTCCCGTCCTCTCGTTATGTTCGGTATAGTTTTCACACAGGGGCCCTGAACCAATCTGTCTCCCTTAGACACAGTAGGAGAAAATGGTGGAAGGAGATGCTTTTCTTCTCCCAAATCATCGCCCTCATCTCTCTCCTGTGGTATTATAGATAAAGCAGTGACTGGGAAATTGAGAGACTTGGGATCAAATCCCAAGTGTGCATTAGGGAAATACAAATCAACACCACAAGGAGATGTTCCTTCATACACCAGAATGGCTAAAACAAAAAGATAGACAACGACAAGTGTCGATGAAAGTGTCGGGAAACTGAAACACTTATACATTGCTTGTGGGGGTATATAATGTACAGTCACTATGGAAAACAGACCTCAAAAAGTTAAACATAGAATTACCTATGACTCAACAATTTCACTCCTAGGTCTATACCTAAAAGAAATGAAAACAAATATCCACACATAAACCTGTACACCAATGTGCATGTCAGCATTATTCACAATAGCTGAAAAGTAGAAATAACCCAAATGGTGATCAACTGATGAATGGATGATTTCATTTCTATAAAATGCCTAGAACAGGCAAATTCATAAAGACAGAAAGGAGATTAGTGGTTTCCAGGAGGAAATCTATCCTGAAATATATCTGTTTAGAACATGGTCATCTTATTAAGTCCTTACCACACCCTGGGAAGAAGTAGAATTTTATTTAAAAGTCACCAGAGATTGTCTGTTTAAACTTTAAATTCCTTCCCACAGCCCTGCCTATGTAAAGTGCATAACTGCCCACGAACTTCCACATTGCAGACTTGATCCCAGCCAGGTGGTGCTGTGTGCTGTCATCGGTGCTGTGCTTCACATGGCATCACCCTGCCGACACCTGCTGGTGAGAATATTTCAAAAACACTTCTCAGGTCATGAACACAGCTGAAGATGAAACCTGTTTCTTTGACTGTCTCGCTCTCAGAGATAAACGGGCTCCCCCCACCCCAATGCTTCTTGCGAAATTGCCCCTGAACCCAAATCAAATAAGGACAGGCTCCAACTCCAAGGCTTGAAGGAGGCGGACAATAATCTTTTAATGGGATCTTATTTTTCAAGCCTATGTGAAGCGCTCAATGCAGCCAGACTCACGATGACAGGGATGAGGGTGCAGTGGGCAGCGAGAGGCTCTAAAGAGAGTTTAGAGAAAGAAGCCCTACAGCAAAGCATGCTTTTCCTGCTGGGCTAGCGGATGCTTACTGTGGAGCCGGGGAGGGGGTCGACATAGCCCTGACCCATGGAAGCCCACCCTGAGAAATCACACCGGAGTGGGCGACCCTATAATACTGAAGTTGGAAGGGAAGTCGGAGCTGCAAAGGACCCTAGCGATCGTTCTCCAGTCAAACACTCATTTTACAGATGGCGGAATGGGGTGACAGGTGTCTTCCCCAGGCCTCCGAAGGCTGCCGGGGCAGGGCAACAACCAAGGCACAGCTGGGCCTGGTGCCTGAGTGGGCGTTAGAGGGATCACCCAGGGAGGAGGCGATTCATTCTCGGTCCTTCTGAAGACGAAGCCTTATGGGGAGCAGCCCTGCCTTTAGCATCGCCCCCACACTTGGCAGCTCCGTGGGACAAAGACAGCAGGGCAGACAACAGCGCCCGGCCAGGGCCTGGAAATGCCGTTCCCTTCCGCGGTGGTGAGCGGTGGAAAGGGTTAGCCTCTAACAGACGACTCCGGCTTTCCTTTGCAGTTTTATTTCAAGTTTTCTTTAAACATATGTTGATTTGTATCCAGAAGAGTGAATTATTTAAAGAAAAAATGTATGTGAATAAATGAAGTGGGTCACAGATATGCCAAAAATACAAAACTGTACATGAATGGGAAACACACACACACACACACACACACACACACTCCTGGGTCCCTGTCCAGGAGCAAAAAGGGTCTCCCTTTCCACCTCTGACTCCTGGCCCATCATTTTCTGCCTGGCCACCGTGTGCATTCGGGGACACGTGTGGCCCTCCTGCTGCTGCGTGAGTCCGCACACCTCACCGGCCCGGCCTGCTTCCTTCCCATCAGCTCAGGGCCTGCTGCTGCCAGCCACGCCTTGGGGCAGCTCCCAGCTCTACCCTTCCTGACTCCACCCCCCCCACCCCCAGCCCCAGTGTCCTCGGCTGCCCTCTCTTCCCTCCTGTGATCCAGGCCACCAGGCCCTTTTCTTCCACCCTGGAGAGCCGCCAATCAGTCCACCCTGAAGTAAGCAGGAGGTGACCGTCTCCAGGCTCTGCGTGGAGGACTCTCCTGCTGGCACTGGAGCCAGCCCCCATCCCTCTGACGGCCCAGGAAGTCTTGGCATTCAGCTGTGACATTTATTCCAGTACCTCCTCCCTCCTCTACCCCAGAGGGCCCCCTTCCCTCACCCAGGAGAAATCAATGAAGGTCATTCTCCACCAGCTCTGAGTCTCTGAAACCACAGTTCCTGTCTGCCGTGCTGGCCCCCAGCACACTGACACTGCCCCTGGCCACCACCTGGGGATGGCAGGCACTGGGACAGGCTGGAACCGGAGGCAAGCTGTGAGCACCTGGGAATTTTCTAAGTCTTGTTGCTAACATCTGTGCACAAAAAGGGGGCCCCATACTAAACCTGACAAGCTCAGGGGAGCCTGCACAGCGGACCCTACAAACTCAGAGACCAAAAGTAACCACATAGGATGACCTGAACATAAAAATTCCCATGTACCATCTCTATGTGCTGTAAATGTTAATTATCAACTGTTCACCAGTGTGAAACAAGTATATCTTTTTATCCAATGTCAGAGATTTCTCAGCTTTGCCTTCTCCTATCCCCTTAACCCAGTGGTTCTTAACCTGTGGGCCGCGACCCCTTTGGGTGTCGAACAGCCCTTTCACAGGGGTCACCTAAGACCATCGGAAAACACATATCAGATATTTACATGACGATTCATAACAGTAGCAACATGACAGTTATGAAGTAGCAACGAAAATGATTTTATGGGGGTCACCACAACGTGAGGAACCATATTACAGGGTCATGGCCTTAGGAAGGTTGAGAAGCACTGCCTTAACCTATCACCAGAGGATTTCATGTAACTCTCCTTACGTCTCCTCCTTTGACTCTAATGTATAAAATAAGCTGCAAAACTGCCATTCTCCAGACCATTTTCTCAATCTGTTGAGATTTTGCTTCTTAGTAATTATCACCAGTTTGGCTCAAATGAACATAAAAAATTCTCTACAGGTTTAAATATTTTCTACACCGACATATCCCTTCAAAGCATTGAATTTGATTTTTCCTTCTTGAGCCATTTTCAACTACTCTGAAGCAATGAGATAAAATGTGGCTCCATACCCTTTACCCAGAATTTTAAGCCCCAAATAATTTACAGCTCCTACATTCCCACTCAAACTCGATTCCACAGTCCTATAATCCCCACTACAGAATCAGGGTCACTAATGACCAACCAGCACAGGCAGAGTGGCCTGGAGTGAAGTCCCCTGGGCTCACCCCTTCTCTAACAGCCCTTGGAAGGTAACAGCCTTTGCTTTCCTGGTGCACAAGCTCTTATAGACCCACTGGGGCAGGGTGACCTTCCCATTAGAGACACAGATGGAGGCATGGATACAGAGTAGTTAGGGGACTTGCCCAAGGTCACACAGCAAGAAGCCAGCCAAGGGCAGAGGGCTTCGAATCCCCCGGCTCTGAGGTGCACACTGGTTCCCCCATCCCAGAGAGAAACACGAGCCTTGGGGCTGGAGGTCAGGGGAGCACCGAAGGGCGGAAAAGCCCAGGGGCCCCCGCCAGATGCCAGCAGTGCTGAAGCCCCAGCTTAGAGAGGACAAACTCCTGTTTGAAGGGGACAACATTTAGTAGACAATGACAATAGCAGTCCATGTTCGCAGCTTAAATTTTATAAAGCACTTTCTCACACACAGTATCTCATTTCATTCTCACAACTTGGAAGACCTTTTTCCTTCCTCCCTCCCTCCCTTCCTTCTTTCTTCCCTTCTATCCATCCCTTCCACCCAAGTGGTAGGCAGCAAGTAAGGTGTAGGGACCAAACTGCCAGGGTTTGGATTCTCATTCACCAGGCAGATCCCTTAGTAACATGGTACACTTTGACTCCCCTGTACCTCAGTTTCCCAAGCTGTAAAATAAGAACAATAATATTATTTGCCTTGCTGGGTTGTCATGAGAATTAAATGAAACAATCCATGCACTGGCGCTGAGACCAGGGGCCAGGTCAGAGGCCCAGAGGAGGGCGGAGTCCTGAGGAATTACAGCGGACTTGGAGCTGCCCAGACTCGACAGCAGGCGGCGGGTCGGAGTGATTGGGATGTTCTCTCTCTTCCCAGAGGAAACTCCCAAGTTTCATTCTGCACTCAACTCCCCCCTTAGAGGGGGGTTCTATTTGCTCATGAATCTCCCACCTGAATCTCCTTCCTGAGCCAACCCAGTGATGAATCCCTAGGATCATCTCCACCATATTTAATGACCCATCTCCCACTGCGCAGCAGGCGGCACCCAGCCCCTTCTTTCTAGAGGCTGCAGGCAAGAGGGGAGCTTCACAGGAGTGAATTAATGTCAGACAAAGGGACTCCTGGGCCCTGCTTCCTATCTTCCCACCACTTGTCAGGGTGGGAAGATGGAAAAACTAGCTTGTGTGCATCTGATACATACATGGAAGTTCCAGTACATTTTCAGAGCCAGTACACAAGTGGGACAGCTCATTAAAAGCGTGTGTGTGTGTGTGTGTGTGTGTGAGAGAGAGAGAGAGAGAGAGAGAGAGAGAGAGAGAGAGAGAGAGAGGTTGCATTTACAGACCATCACACTTATGAGCTAATTTGATCCTTAAAAAACCCTAGGAGGGCAGGTGTTATTTAGTCCTACTTTTTAGGATGAGAGGGGGAATGACCTCTCCAGGATCAGCTGTATTAAATCTTGTCATTAACAGCATCCCCTCAGTCATTACATGTCTGGAACGTTCCCTGAAAGCATTGCCTTTAATCAGGAGGGGCATTGCTGAAGTCACAGCTGGATGTCTGTCCAATACGGTCCTCCTGGCTTCATTTTCCTTGGCTTCACACCCCGACATCACCATTTCTCTGGAATGACTTCCCTCACGTGATGGATGACACACTCAGTTCTAGTGGGCAGACCATTATGGAGAGCCTCTCCGTGCTAAGCACTGTGCCTGCGGCAGGACAAGGAGTGAGGGATACAGAGATGCATGAAATTCAGAGGCTGGCTGTGCAAAAGTAACAGGCACCTAGGAGCTTAGACACCAGGGCTCCAGACTGAGCTATAATGTGTGTCCACAATTGGGAGAATAATTTGTTGGTATTTTGGTTGTAAAGATCAAGTTTTATAAGTGTGAGATTCTGTGCCTTAATTATGATAGTAATAGCTATCGTTATGGAGCTCCTGCTGTTTGCCAGGCCCTGTGCTAAGTGTCTTATACAGCACAGCCTTCATTAGGTCTCATCTTAAATGATAAAGATACCTTGTGAAACAGACACCGCTCGCATCACCGTCTTACACCTTGAGGAAGCTGATGCTTGCCAGGCCACCTGGCTCAGCTCGTGAGTGGTGGAGCCAGGATTCGAACCTAGGCAGTGCTATTCCAGAGCCTCATGCTGAACTGTCAGTGCAGGTCTCACACTATAAAAGGCCTTCTCTTGAGCCTGTGTGCATCTGACACATACATGGAAATTCCAGTACATTTTCAGAGGCGGTACGCAAGTGGGACAGCTCATTAAAAGCACGTCTGATTGGCTTTAGCCTCAAGGTATAAATAAAGTTCCTTTTTGTTTAGTGTACTAATCCCCTGTCCACCCTCAACTGAAGACTTGGGCCACATTTTTGTCCATAGAGGTGATATAATTCAAATAAACCCAGTTCTTGTCTGTCTGAGTATACAGGAGTCCCAGGCTGCCCCTTGGGTCCTGAACTTCATTTTTCTATTTTGTGGTCAATAGAGAGAGCTTGTAGGCTGGATATCATGCTGTGCCTGGGACATATTACCTAGGGTAGAAGGCACTGGGGCTTGAAAGTAGGGCTCTGTCCTTTAGCAGCCGTGTGACCTGAAGTAGTCACTTCAGCTCCCTGCAGCCTCGTTTAATCTGTCAAATGAGGTCTGGAACCCTGTCCTGCCCAGGGCAAGAGAGACAACATCATAACATACAACTCTGTCACTGATTGATCGCTCACTACGGGCCAGACATGGTTCCTGCCTTATCCAATGTGATCTACACAACAGTCCTGGAAGGTGGGTACTATTACAACCTGCATTTACAGATGAGGAAGCTGAGGCTCAGAGGAACAGATGACCTGTGAGGCTTTGACAGTTAGCAAGGGGCATGATCATTCCATACAAGGCCTTGGTCTTGAACCACTGGCAGGTCTGTGGGTGCTTTATAGACTGTAGGGCTGTGGAAGGTAAGGACCCAACAGATGAGTGGAACTGTGCCCAAGCTCCCAGCACCTGGGAAGTTCCTGCCCTCTAGGCTGATGGATTCAGAGCTATGGAGAAATCCATCTTCTCCAGCTTACAAAACTCACTTCTGCCTGATGGCACCCATCTCTGAAAAATGGGGTACTAGAACCTCTCTCCTAGGGTTTTTGTGAGAATGAAATTAGTTACTAATAAAAAAGCATTCATAGCAGCACTGCTTGGAACTTGAAAAGTGTAATTACTACTCATGGCATATTTACTATAGGTAAGAGATAAGTGAAAGAAAAAAAACCACAGAAAACCAAACAATGCATTAAATATTAACCAGAGACCGCCTGCTTGAAACATAGTGTCTTCTTTGTTAAAAATAGGGATAAACACTCAAATATATGGAGATGGAAAGAGAACTGATTCTAGGTGATGAACATATAACGTAGCACATAGATGGTGCATTGTACACCTGGAACCTATGTAATTTTTACTAACCAATGTCACCCCAATGCATTTAACAATTAAAAAAGTAGAGAAGAACAGAAGTTACAGAAGTGCTGTAACCTACAAACAGCAAATGAAACTTTCTTCTTAATGTAGGCAGAAGTGCTGAGGAGAATTAAAGGAGAATAACTGTCTCACCCTGTGATACACTATTATCATTGTCATTTCTGTGTCCCATCTACAATTATCTTTTGTACTATCTGGTGTCACTCAGTCCACACTCTGGGACACCCTGGGCCAAGTGGTAATTTCCTTGGGGTGGGGGACGGTGCACCTCTCTAGCAGACAGGTTTGCTGATTCTCCAAGGGGCTTTTCCAAGCTAGTTGTCCCCGCTCCTTCCCCACCTCCATCCCTACTTTGCTCTGTCTGTCTTTTTCAGGTGAGAATTACTATATCTAATGAGTGCTGTTATTTGTTGGAGAGTGTTGTTCATGAGAACAGTCTAGAGACAGGAAGTGGGTCGGTCCTTAGCTGACTGGGGTTGAGATGGAGACTTGGAGTGACGGCGGCGGGAAGAGGGGGTCTTGCACATACTGCAGCATTTTAGAGAGAGTTCACATTGACTTTCTTATTGAATTCTTGACCAACCCAGTGAAAACTTCAGGCGGATGATGATAAAACCATGACAAACAACATTTAGCTTAAATTAAACAAGGTAATAGATGACATTAAAGAATTAGCATTACTATTTTGCTGGGTATGATAATTTTGTGGTTATGCTTTTTTTAAAAGTCCATACCTGTTAGAGAATTATGCTGTCTTGAATTTGCTTTTAAATTACCCCAGTGAAGGAGGAAGAGGAGGTAGAGGAGGAGGCAGAAGAGGAGGAGGGAGGCGGAGGAGAAGAAGCGGGGGGGAAAGGAGAAGGAAGGAACCAGCAGCAGAGGGAGGAGAATTATTTTGTAAAATAATAAAAAAAATCATATTTATTGAAGCAGAGCAAATATATACACATGCATTATATTATTTTCCCACTCTATACATGTTTGATACATAGGTCTATATGTACACAAATGTCCATAATAAAAAGTGTTTTTTTTATCTATGCTTACTATATTCAGGAAGATAGAAGAAGACAATAACAATGTTGGCAAAGAGCTAGATACTCTACAAAAAAAAAAAATCAGATTTGAAAAGGAAGAGGAATTCTAGAATTAAAAAATATAGCAACTAAAAGTAATAACTCCATGGATGGATCAATATACCTAAACATAGAATTAGTGAATGGGAAAATTATTTAGAAAAAATTATCTAGAACAACACAGAGAAAAATGCAAAAAAGGTTTAGAGATAGATTAAAGATTGAGAAGTTCTATGTATTTGTAACTAGGGTCTCATAAAGAATGGAGAAAGAGGGAATGAGACAAAAGAAATATTTAAAATTAAAGTGGCTAAGAATGCTCCCATATTGATGAAAGACATAAGTCACAGATTTAAGAATCCCTGCAACTCCCAAACACTCTATATTAAGGGATAGGGGAAGAAAACAGCTAGGCACATCATAGTAAAACTGCAGAGATTAAAGGTCAAAGAGAAAATCTTACAGCCATGTAAGGGGCGGGGGGGGGGGGGCACGGAGATTACCTTTGAAACAGCAATTACACAAACAACTGACTTCTCCAAAGAAACAAGGAAAACTGGGAGTCAATGAAACTGTATCTTTAAGAAACTGAAAAAGAGTAACTACAGCCTAGACTTCTATACCCAGCAAAAAGTATCTTTTAAAATGAAGACAAAATAAAGTCATTTTCAGACAATCTGAGGAAATTTTTCACCAGCAAACCATCACATGGGAGTACTAAAGGATATACCTCCAACACATAAACAGTGATTCCAGATTGAAGGTTGGAGATGCAGGAAGGAATAAAGAGCAATAAAAATCATAAAAATGTGGGTAAATGTAAATGACCATGGACTATTTCAACAAGAATAATAATGCATAGTTGAGTATAAAATATTAAGAAATTTATATATATGTCAACAATATAAGTCAAGAAGGGGATAAATAGAATTAAAATATTCTAACAATCTTCTATTGTCCAGAAAGATGCTAATATTCCCAATCAACATTAGACTTTCTATAAATCAAGAATAAGGGTTGCAATTTCTAGGGTGAACACCAAATGAATAATACAATATGTATAATTAATTTTCAAGCTAATAGAGAATGTGAAAGGAATAATAACATACTCAATAAATCGAAAAGAGTAGGAAAGGAGGAAAAGGGAGCTAGAAGGAGCAGGGAAATCAGAAAGAGCCTAGTAAATATAGTAAATTTAAACTCCAATATATTAGCAGCTACATTAAATAAGTAATATATTACTAATTTATTGTTAATATAATATTTATACACTGTTAGTACAAGAGAGTGGGAAAGAAGCAATATGTCAAAAAATTAACCTGGAATATTGGATACTTGTACAGAGGGAAAAATGAAACAACATTTCACACCACACAAAAATCAATTCCAGGTTTACTGTAAACCAGAATGTAAGGGAAATCAATAAAGCTTCTCGAAGGTAATGTGGGAAATTGTCGTCATAGCACCATGTGGGAAAAAAACTTCTTAATCAGGACACATAAAGCACTAACCAAAAGGAAAAGATTTTTATTTGGACCCCATTAATTTAAGAACTTCTTATACATCAAAACAACCAGTTAATGGTGGGAAAGACAAATCACAGAGTGAGTGATTTGAGTGCAACACACACAACTGATGATGGGATCACATCCAAATAAAAAGAACTCCTACAAAACAGCAAGAAACAAAGATTCCAATAGAAAAAGGCAAGAGTCTTGAACAAACAATTCACAGGAAGAACTCAGTCCCATTCATTATCAGAGAAATGCAAATTAAAATCACAGTGAGATATCACTATATACCCACAGAATGTACAAGTTACAAAAGGACAAAGGTTGACAGATATATATAGGAATTACAAAAAAGGACAAATGTGCTCTGTTTGAACTGATGAATGCAAGTGTGGGTGAGAATGAGAAACCACAGGAATTCTCATATTCAGAATAGGAGTGTAACCGTGGATTGGCCACTTTGGAAAACAGGTTGGCACTATATACTGTAACTGAAGATAGGTATGCCCTAGAATTCAGTAATTCTACTTCAAGGTGAAACAAAAGGAATATTCACAGCAACATGATTCTTATAGTCCCAAACTGGAAATTATGGACTCAAAAGTCCATTAATAGCAGAGTGGATAAATATAATTATTTCATATGATAAACAACAATACCAAAATGAAAATGTAGCACTTTACTACTACTTATAGTCTATGCATGAATTTCTCAAACATAATGTTAAGATACACATTTCAAAATGACACACACAGTAAGATTCTATGTATAAAAATACAAAATTAAGCAAAACTGTGTTGTTTAGGGATGAGTACATACATGGCAAAATTATAAAGAAAAGCATGATTACCATGAAAGTCAAAATAGTGGTAGCCCCTAGGAGAAAGGGAGAGGCATGTGAGTGGGGAGAGGCATGAGGTGGGGCTTTCAGGATTCTAGCACAGAGTAATAATTACATATGTGCTTGCTTTTTTATTATTTATTAGCCCATAAAGTTTTGCTTAGTAAACTTTTTCAAAAAAGGTAAACTTGACTTGACTAATTGATTTGGCAAAGAGAACTAGCTTTGCCATCTAGGATATCTGGGGACATTTTCCAAGATTTGGATGAAAACATGTTTAAAGCTTGCACTGAGAGAAAAGAATTGCATCCTATTATGTTGGTAAGGGTAAATTTATGCTTGAATTTTTCCCAATTCTTTTTTTGTGAATATCAGGGGGGTTTTAAAAATTAATTTCAAATGTACCAAAAAAAATCATAATGATTAGACATTTACACACCCCACAAAGTGGTAACCCCAACAAGTCAACTACCCATCCGACATCTTACGTAGCTGTTAACAATGCCATTGACTATTGTGAATATCAGTTTCAACAAATGTCCCTCTGTAAAGGAATGAGAGGGTAGTTAATAGTTATTTGATAGGTTTTGGTACTTAGCCTTTTTGATATACTTCCCAGAAACTGAGAACGTGAGTTACCCTAATGATTGGGTTGCAAATCCTTTGCAAATCATAGGCAGCTAATTCTTTGCTTTCAACAAAACTAAAGGAGGACTTAGTCAAACCATTGGCTGACAGAATGTTAAAAATGGTTGTTAATGATATATCATTATGTGACTTTCCTAGCATGTAACTCATAAAAAGTTCAAAGAATTATATGATAATGCTATAATAAAACATGTTCCATTGCTATTTTGTTGTTTATGTGAACAAGGTTTCCTAGTGCTTACCTCTATAAAAACAACCAATAGGAAGAGAAATTAGCTCAACCTTGTCTTATGCTAGCAATATGTAATATTCAATCATAAATTAATTGATTAACTTTAAAAGTGCCCAATTCATGTTATTAAGAAATGGAGTACCAATTTTCTTTACTTTTATGTTTATTATTTATAAAAATCTAATTTACTTACATGTTTGCTCATGTTGTATATTCATTAAGATTGCAATGTAGCTCAATCTCAGACAAACTTTTAATCTTTGGGGATTTATGGTCACAAGAAATTTTAAAAAAATTTTTTTAATGTGTTTTTGTGTAATTTTATTCCAGAGATACAAGATAAAGTAATCTGTAAAAGTCTTTCAAGAATAAAAATACATTAGGATGAAATTCTGTAATTTACATAGAATGCAAGTAAGAATTCAAGAAGAAAAATTACCTAAAATTTGACTGCTAAGATTTTTGTTCTGTGTTTTTAAATAATAATAGTAAGTATCAAATTACTATGAAATTTATATTTCTTAAATACATGTTAAAGTGATGTGATAGTTTTAGAATGTTAACAGTTTCAATAAGTCAGAATTACATTCTTTGCAAGTATTTAAACTTACAACCAATTTTAGATGTCAACTTAAAAATGCACACAGTGGTACACAGGTTTTTAAGCCCAATAGCTTAAACACATTAACGGTTGATTCTCTTACATAAAAGAAGTTAGAGATAAACAATCCCAGCTGGTGTGGCAGTTCATTGAAATTATCCGAGGTTCAGTCCTGTTCTGCCATCCTTGGAAGGTGGCTTCTTTCTTCAAGACCACAGTAGACTACTGGAGTTTCAGCCATCATTTCCATGGTGTGGAATCCCAGGGAAGGGCCACAACAGCTTTCCCAGGAGTCCTACCAAGTCACATCCATTGGCCACACCTATCTGCCAGGGAGCCTGGAAAGGGGAGTTTTTCAACTGAGCATATTGCTCCAAGTCTCATTACAAAGGGAAAGGGATAGGCAATTAGTAGTCTTAGTTACATGGAGTATGACCTAATGTTGATTAAATTGTATATATACATGTGTATTTATGCCTTGTTATGTTTGCAAGGATATTTACCAGTGTATTAATGGCTGATTATTGGGTAGGCGAATTTCAGGTTATTTTTACTTCTTAGCACTCTCATACACTGATATGTATATTTTTTACAACAAACATGGTCATTCTTACCAAAAATTGACAGATATTCTCATAAGTTAAAAGGGGGCAAACTGAAAAAAGAAAAAAATTCGAGACTTTAGAGTCAACAGATCTCAGTTTAAATTTCACTCTGCAGTATGACTTAGGCAGGTATCTCAAACTCTATGAGCCACAGTTTCTTTGAAAGAAGATTGATTACATTTTTCCACTATCCTCTGGCTTGCATTGTTTCTGATGAGAAGTCCATAGTCATTCTTCTTTCCATTCCACTATATGTAACTTCTTTTCCTTTGGCTTCTTTTAAGATTTTTCTATTTATCATTAGTTTTCAGCAATTCTCTGATGTGCCTGGTGGCTTCCTTTGTATTTATTCTACATGTAGTTTGTTGAAATTCTCATATTTGTATATCTAATTTTTCATCCTATTTGTAAACTTTTCAGTTATTATTTCTTGAAATACTTTTCCTGCCCCATTATTTTTCTGATAAACCAATTACATATATGTGAGATCAGTTGATATTGTTTCATTGGTCAGTGAGGCTCTAATTTTATTTTGATGTTGTTTCCTCCCTATGCTTCCATTTGGATAGTTTATACTCCCTGCCTTGAAAGTCACTGATCTTCCCTTCTATAGTGCTTAATCTGCTGCTATGTCTATTAAGGAAAGTTTTCATTTCAGACATTATATTTTTTACTCTATAATTTGTATTTTGTTATTTTTATAGTTTTTGTCTTTTTATTATGTTCATGGTTATCTTCAAGTCCTTGAACATATTTTTAAAAGCTATTTGAAAGTCTCTGTCTGTTAATTCTATCATCCCTGCCATTTCTAAGTCTGTTTCTATTCACAGAATTTTTCTTTTTTATTTAAAACAATTTTATTAGATGCTGACATGGTTTTCAGTGTGGGAATTTTTTGTCTTCCTTTTAACAATGTTATTTTTTTTTTCTAAAAGACAGTTAAGTTACTTGCAGATCTGCCTGCTACATTCAAGGCAATCTTTGAAAAGCTTCATTAAGGTACATCTAGACCAGCTTTACTTTAAGGATGGTTTAACCCTTCTTTTGTGATGTGGTCTTCTGAAGTCACTACTAAATGCTCCCCGTGTTGATTGTTTTCCTTATTCTGGGTGGTCAGATCTCAAGTCTTCCAACTTTACAAGTGCTATAGTCATTATTCAGGTCCCTGGTTGTTGTTTATTTACCACTTTTGATTTTTGTCCCTCTGGGATCTCACCCTATACATGTGCAGCTAGTATTCCCCCAAAAGACTTAAGGAGATCCTTTTTGTACCCAACATATTTTTTATTGAGACAAATTCACATACCATTACAACCCACCCTTTTAAAGTACATAGTTCAGTGGATTCTAGTATATTCACAAGGTTGTGAAGTATCACCACATCTAATTCCAGAAGATTTTCATCACTTCAAGGGGATCCCTTAGCAGATTTCTAGAGCTCTTTTCTCTCTAATACTCTGCCCCACAAATTCCAGATGCCTCAGCCTCCCTGAGCTCAAGACTCTGTTTCCCCATCTCAGTGAGATGGGTGTGCTCTGCTGGGGCACCTCCCCACGCTCCAGCCCCTGCTGAGCTCTGATAAGTGCCTTTCGGCAGAAAACTGGATGATCATAAGGTGCATCTCTCAGGGATCGCCGTCCTGCACTGTCTGTTTCCCAATGTCCAAAGACATTTGTTTCATATACATTTTCCAGTTTTGTAATTATTTAGGAAAGGAGGGTTAACCTGGTATAATTATTCCATCATGGCCAGAAATAGAAGTCTCAATTTATTTGATTTTTTAGATTAAACCAGCTTGTCATGGTACTTGGTTATAATAAGCAATAAACAAATCGTAACTGTTATTGACTTACTTTATTATGTCTTACTGAAGTGGACATTGTTGTTATCTTCTCAGTATCTCTTCTACCATTCTCCCATTCATCTAGAAGTCACAGAATTGAGAGGAGGGAAGAAGTTAGCTTAATTACAGCTTCAGACTGGCTCCATATGGTTCTAATCCAATTGGTGTGATTCTGTCTCCCCTGCCATCCTGATGACTTCAGTTAAACCAGGCCTGAACTAATTAGATATTCTCCTGGCCATGTGGATGATTCTGGAGTGGGGCTTTTAGGGGGGAGGGGGAGGGAAACGTATTTTCCCTTCTCCTAATGTTTCCTTCTCTTAAAGGAAAATCCATTAATGTGGTCTCTGACCTCTCCCTGCCCCTTTACTCACCTTGTCCCAGGAGAAGCAAAGTAAATCATCTAAATGGAAATCAGGGAAGAATAAACAAGGCATGCTCAGCCCAGCTCATCCGGCCTCTTGGGAGTGGGCTGAGCATAGAGGGCGCATGGTCTGCTCTGCTTCTCCGTGCCCGAGACTCAGGGACAGGGCAGGTTTCCCACAGCAAGAGCCCTCAACTGGGTGAAGAGGTTGTCCGAATCCAGCAGTGCCATGAGCAGCCCCACTGTGTACTTACCCAAGGTTATAGCCTTCAACAACATCAGGATAAAAGGTAATATGTTACTCTTTTGTTTTCTATACCAAAATGTTTATAACTCAGACACAAGGAATGCTACTTACTAGGGCCTCCTCCAAGACCATAACAGGTACATGAACCGATTCAGACCTGTGAGATACAAGGACAGCTTCAGCTTTGGGGAATGTTCTCCCTCCTTTTCAAGGATCTCTCTTTGACTGTGATTGTAATGAGACCATAAGCATCCTGAGTCACCTCAGCCCAAGCCTCGGGATGAAGCCAGCATCGAAGGAGCCTAGAGATGCAGACAGAAACCACGCACCGATGCCTGCCCAGTCCTTGGATTTTATGGCTATAGGGACCGATATTGGAGTCTGTCCTTTATTATTTAAGCCACTATGAGGTTTTTATTTCACTTGGTCACTGACATCACCCTAGCAGACTCATCCATATTCAGTTTTAAAATTCTCTTGCTATAGTACCTCATTTGAGCCTCTCAAAGTGGACAACAGGAAATTGAGAGCCAGAAATGCAAAGTGACTTGCTCAAGATCATCTGATAGAAAAATGGTGGTCAGGGATGGGACTCACACCCAGGTCTCCTGACCCAGCGTGCAGGGAGGGCTCTTCCCACTGGACCACACTCCCTACACAAATCTCCAAACAGAATGTACTCTGACTCCTTAGAGAAGCTGTCCAACCTCCAGGTGTTATATGAAGGAGTGATCAAGATATCAAAGAGAGCAGTGGCCATGACCTCCCAAGTCACCCCCTTCTGTTCCTGTCAAGGCTGTGACCTCAGGCCAGGTGGCCCTCGGTACCGAGTCCCCAGCCATGGAGACTTGACTGGGGATCCTGCTTCTAATGGAGAGACCCCTGGAGGAGCCAAGAGGTGTTTCCAGAGCACAGGGGTCCCTGAGGACAGCGGTCGAGGAGCTTGGGGTTGAGTCTAGTAGGAACCCACTGAGTCTGAGCCTGACGGTCGGCATTCGCAAATTAAACTTAAAAGCTAAAAGAGTGTATTTGGAGAATGCCAGCAGCATCCGTGATCCCTTCTCAGGACACCCCTCTCTCAAGCCACTCACTGACATTTCAAATTCCACCAGTGGAGGCCATTCCCTTAACTTTACAGAAAAAATGCAACTCCCAGCTCGGCCCTCAGCATCTCTGGGCAGCAGTGAGCTATTGAGCACTGACAGTCATTTACTCCTTACGGGACTGGGTTGTCACTCCTTTCCTGAAAGACTGGGACAGCGAGAGACTTGGGCAAGACAGGAAGGCTCGTCGTCATTGCTTTGGGAAAACCTGTTCTCTGGGTGTCCTGGCCTCACTTTTGCCTGTCCAGGCACAGGGCAGTGACCGGTGGCCTGGAGAAGTGGCACACAAGCAAACTACTCTAATGCCAGAAGGAAATGCTCTCTCCCCTCTTACATTCCTGCTTGTTCTTCCCACCCACCCCCAGCACCCAGGGGGAAAAAATGCAAATAGGAAGGAACATTCCCTTCTCCACCCATTGTTCCCAACTTGTGTTTGTTATTAGGGGTTGCAGGGTGGGCTGAGTCCTGTCGTGATTGGGAGGGGCTGGCCCTCGGCCAAATGTGAGGCCCTCAGCAGCTGACTGGCCTGTGGCTCTCCTGAGGACATTTGGGTTCCCCACGTTTCATTAGGCAGAAGGGCAGGAGCAGGAGGAACAAAATGTGAACTGTCCAGTCTCCCAGAGAGGACATTACCTTCAGCTTCAAGTCAGGTGAACAACCCTGGTCACACTGAATTAACACAAGGAACAATAAAAGCATCTCTCCAGTGGAGTCTAACAGTCGTAGTTTTGCATCCGGGTCCTGCCACTCCCTGGACCTCAGCTTCCTCCTTTATAAAGAGAAGGTGACTGTAAGGACACTGCCTCACAGAGCTCTCTTCAATGAGATGATATACAGAAAGCACTTAACACAGCACCTGGGCATAGTGGGTGCTATTTAAATGGTAGCTCCTGTTTCCACTTGTCTTGGGTTGGGGAGAAGGGTGGGACATAGGAAATATTGAAAAGAGAATGAAAATAAGTTGTGGTTGGAGAGCACTGCACAGGCATTTTGTGAACTGGAATAATAACATTGTAAACACTGAGTACATGGTCACAGACACAGGTTCGGGCTGGCAAGGTGTCTAATAAGTCTTTTCGATTGGCTCTGAGGGTCTTTCTAGGGATTTCACAGAGCTCCGGGCTGAGTCTGTCTTTATTGCTTCTGATACTTGTGGCTGACTCCCCAGGGCAGAGCATCCCCACCAACGGCGGGGCACAGGGTGCTGGCTCATGTGCAGAAGCCCTCCTGGCGGTTCTGAGTCACCACCACTACAGCCCACACTCTCCTTGGGGCCCAGAACAATTGCTGAAGAGGATCAGTGGGGCTTGAGTCCCTTGAGGACTCAGACCTTGATCTCCAGCCCTGGGCTGTAGTAGGCCTCTGCTGTTATTTCGTACTGTCCACATTCCAGGTGCAGGCCGGGCTCAGAGCATCTCAGGCTCAGGAAAGCCCCGATGCCCAGCCCAGCCAGGGTGGCCCAGCTCCATGAACACTACAAGGCTGGGGCTGCACGGCCAGTCTGGCTGTCCCCAGGAAAGCAGGGACCCTGCACACTCAGTACACTATAGGGCAGGGCACTCAAATGACCACACTCTCTGCTACAGTCTTGCTGCTCCCCTGGACTTCTCTCCTTGCCACTTGCCCCATAGGTAACCCCAGTAACTACTGCTTCTCCAGGAGGAGACCCTGAGAAGCCAGTTCCAAGCCAACCACAGTCCGCCGCTCCGGGAGCCAGACCTGACCTGCAGACTGGCGCCAGCACCTGGAGGGGAGCGGGACTGACACGCTCCCTGCCATCGCTCTCCACCCCCATCTCCAGTCACCCGGCCCGTCCAGAGCACTGGCAGTGTTCCCTGCCCTGTGGGAGGGATGTGAGGGGGCCAGACACTTCAGGCACAAAGTCCACCACACACGGCTTATCTTCTAGTTGAGGAAATGCCTCAGGGCAAAGGGGCACAAAGACAAGGCTGAAACTCGGAGGACAAGCTTATATGCAAACAGGCTGCCTGACTCGGGGAGGAGGGAGGAAGAGGAGGCGGGGGGGGGGGGGCGCCCAGGCTCAGCCTCCAGCAGAAGGTGACTCAAAGACAGGGGTGAGGGGCTGAATTTTGGAGCTGGGCAAGCTGGGTTTGAATCTCGGCTCCTCCCGCAGTGGGGCGCATGTCCTGAGTCCTAAAAGGGGGTTAAAAACACTGGCCCAGCTGTGTTGTTGGGACGGTTCAAGTAAATAATGGATATGGAGCACTCGGCACAGTACTCAGAATAGCATCTATTCTGAAAAGCAATCCATTCATCATAGGGAACCCAGACTCTAGTTCTGATTTATATTTTTAAAAATATAAATCAGAACTGATTCAAGTTCATTCCTGTGAGAACATCCCCTTCCTTCAGTCCTTACAGAGAAAGGAGCAGAGTGGCCACCAGCAGAGGGAAGGGCTCACAGCCCAGCACCCCTTTTCCTTGAGCTGCAGCCATGGAGAGACCCCGTAGAGCTGTGGGGATAGCAGGGAATAAATGCTAGCACTGACTGGGGGGAGGCACCCACGTGTTTAATCCTCACGACACCCCTGTGACTAGGGGATATTATCCCTAGTTTAGACATGAGAAAGCTGGGGCACCCAGTGTTTGGGGTATCAGCACAAGGTCACATTGGTTCCAAGTAGCAAACCTGAGACTGGAGCTGGGCAGTCTGCCCCAGAGTCTCTGCTCCAACCACTAGACAAGAATTGCCTCTCTGACCCGGACACTACTACACTCATCCCCATTTCTCAGATGAGAGAACTGCTGCTCAGAGAGGTGAATTGACTTTCGCAAGGTCATGCAGGTGGTCAGTCGTTGGCAGAGCTAGGGTAGCCATGATTTTTTTTTTTAGTCACTTGAGTTTTTGCTTTAATTTAACTTGGGGCCCAGAAAATAAAACCCACCCCCTCTCCAGTAGTGAGAATTGGAAAAGGTGGACTGTGGGCCCTGTTGGCTGCCAGATTCCGCACCAGGGGGCGGAAAGTGGTCTGTGGTGACAGCAGTGAAAGCATCACGCAGACAGAAGCAAAGATGAGGCGGGCAACGGGTTCAAGCCCTGGTCCCGGACATCCCCGAAGGCTGCTGCACCCTTCCCTTTCGAAGATGTGGTTGTTCAAATTCAAGACTTGATTTTACGAGACGATAAAGTCCCCCTGTGCCCCCAGGTTGCTATAAGTTGGCTATCAGTCAGTTGCAATCAAAATGGGTTCTCGCAAAGCAGTTGGGGTGCAGAGACAAGGAGCTGACAGCCGGAAGTCTAAAGGACCAGGAAGGGCCAGAGAAAGGCAAAGGGAAGGTGAGGGGGACAGACAAAGCACTGTGTACACAAAGCTAGAGACTTCAGCCCAACCCCCAACTCCCAGCACTTCTGGCTCTTTGGCTTGATTCTGCTGTCCCAGACTGCCCCCTGACAGCCATGAACACGTCACAAACTGTCGCTTTGGAACACCCCGTTCCCCATGCGCGTCAGTCCCACAGCCCTTCCGAGTTCCACGTTAGACCTCATTTATACCGATTTCTCCTTAGAAAAGCATCGCTTCCGATAAATCCTCACGCCCGTTCGAAAAGCCCCCATTCTTCAGAACCCTGAGTTCTCTTCTAGCTGTCTGTTCCTCCTGCCCCCCTCGCCCCCGCACCACCCAGCAGGGCACTGCTGGGAAGGCAGATGGCGGTAGCGCGGAGCTGACCCCCACGCCAGCCCTCGGGGAGGCAGGGCTGTTGGTGAGGCAGCTGGGGCTGCGCTGAAGCAGCTGGTCCCCATGACCACGGTGAAGACTTCGCCATCAAATTTCTCACCACCCAACAGGCACACTCTGTTCAAGCCACTCCAAGGCTGCTGGGAGTCACACACACATTTTAATTTAGCTACAGAAGAGGAAAAAGCACAGAGTCCAGAGTAACCCTCTCCTCTAAAGAGGAAAATGACACCTGGGGTGGTTACCTGGCTTCACCCAGTCAGTCAGCACAGCAGCTGTCACTGGGAATAGGTCTCCCGGTGCTCACTGTAACCCTGGTCCAGGCAGAACCCTGGAATCTGCAATCCGGGTCATTCACATTCCCCACCTTCTTTTCTCTCTCCTACCCTGGTTTTACTTTCTCTCAGAGCTCACACTAGAGGAGGTACAGTCTAATTCCAACGAGCACGCATTTATGGACGCGTTCATTCAAAGCATGCCGGTCTGGAAGGGACCCTCTGGGCCACCTGACCGAATCCTTCCCATCCAGTGTCAATTAGGCTCTTGGCTTCTAAGAAACAGAAACGGACTCTACCTAAGTGAAGCAAAAATTTAAAAATCTGTATTTGGAAAAGAGGGAGAAGCTCATTGAGTGGAAGAAAAGCTGAAGGCTTGGATGCTGACATGACAGGCTGCATGGATCTCAGGAGCAAGAATCGTGAGCAGTCTCCTGAGAGTCAGGCCCTCCACCCCGCCGCCACCAGCAGACCCATCAGGTGGGGTTGTTCTCAATGTTTTGGTGAAAGCAAGAGTCACACTCTCAGATGATGCTGAGACCCCCTTTAGCACCAGAATGCCCTGGTAGGCTTCCTAAAGCCCGGTTGCTGGGGCCCACACCCACAGTTCCTGATTCTAAAGCAGGACCCCAGAAGTCAGCATCTCTAACGAGCGCCTAGGCGATGCTGCTGGCACGGGACCATACTCTGAGAGCCACCACCCACGGCAAACCTGGCTTGGGTCGTGTGCTGCTCTTAACTAGGCAGCTGGGGGGCCTTGAGAAACAGTCCCACAAGGCTGTGCTCAGTGGCACCAGCAAGTCCCAAAGGGCTGTACTCAGAGGGCTTTCCAAACCAAAATTAGGACACGGTGACTCAAAGGGGGAATGGATGTTCATGAGGCAGGAGAAAACACAGATGTTATTTTGAAAAAGAGACAACGGGCCAGAAATGGCGTTCCTTGTGCTAACCCCACATCACCAAACCAAGACTTAACACCTAACTTCATTACAGGGTCAGCCTCTCCCAGGAGTGACATCTCAACCAATCAGTCTGGAATTCCCTGGGCACCTCTAGGAGGCAGTCTGCCTGACAAAACACCTGCTGTCCCCAGAGGATAGGCGACCTCGCCAGAAATGGTCCACTCCTCACCAGGAACTCCCTTGCCCTGCCTCCTTCTCCTATAAAAGTCTTTCATTTTGTACAACTCTTTGCAGCTCCTTTCTCTGTGTGAGATGGGATGCTGCCTGATACATGAATCAATGCATAAAGCCAATGAGATATTTAAAATTTACTCAGTTGAATTCTGTTTTTTTAACTGTGTGCATTATTCAAATATTTGGGGAAGCCTGTCAGGCGTCATTGGGTTGGCGTGTTAAATGTCCCCCAGTTAAATGTCCCACGGTGCACTGCTGAGCCTCCTCGCCGTCTCGAAGGACAGTATCTCCCTCTTTCAGGCGGGCAGCACGCTTATGCAAGCTTGGTGTCTGGCAATGACAATACAGTAGCAAAAAAAAGGTAGACATTGTCCCAACTCTCAAGGAGCTTTAGTGGGCAATCAAAATGAAACTTACTTCCACAGATAAGCTCTCTGTAGCATGCAACAGTGAGGCTATCACCTCCCTCATTCTAGTTAATGTGCTTCTGTTAATGCAGCCTAAGTGACATTAGGTTTCTCAGCAGCCACATTTACCACTGACTTATTACATTCTTCAAAAATACTTGGTGAATATTTACTGTGCACCCATCCCTATGCTGTATATCAAAGGGGTACATGAGAAGCAAAATGCTGGTCTCAGCCTCTTATGAGCTGTCATTAGTCTCCCTGAAATGTTGATTAACTGGCAATAAGACAAGATCTCCAGATCCCACTTTGGACACCCAAGGCGTCATCATCACCTACCTTACTAGGAACACTTGGATTCTCTGCATCAGCAGAGCCCATGTTGGGAGGTAGGACCCACAGGCTGAGCAATCTGGTGTCATAGCTTTATAGTGCAAGATGTAGCTCGGCACTCTTGAGCCTCCCCGCTACTATAGCAGATGGGGGTTCTCCCTGCAGCCCCATTTAACAGGTTGATGAATCGTCAGCTCTGAGTCAAGAGTATGGAGAAGAGCTGAAGCATCAAAGAATTTTGAACTGGAAGGATCCTTAGCAATCACCTTAATCCAAGCCTCTCATTTTATAGAAGACTCTGGGCCCCAAGAGGGGAAAGAATAGCTCAAGTTCCCACAGTTCATAGATGACAAGTGGGATCCAGAACCCAGGTCCCTACCTGTCATGAAACCCAGTATTCTCTCTACTATACCACCAGAGGCAGAAGTGGGCGAAGCAAGGGATAGAAAGAGAGAAGGGGAGATATATATATATATATATCTCCTGAACAAGTCCACTCAGGAGTCAGTAATGGAAAAATGCTAGAAAATGCACTCTATATATCAGCAAGCAATGGGTGCAATTTAAGCAGTATGTCAGGGGAAAACTCTCTGGTGCCTATAATGAAAGAGCCTAAGACAGAACATTCTTCTGCACAGCCGGGCAACAGAAACCACGGGCAGACGTAACTCAGAGCTCAGAAAGCTTTTGTTTTTAAACTTGCAATGCCAAGGGGGTGCGGCGGGGGAGACAGGGCACTGGGGCCAAATGCATTAAGGTGATCTATTGGTCAGATGGTCCAGATTCAATTACTCTGACAGAAAATATGGCTCTTGAGCAAGCTCTAAAGGGAAGAAGAAAAATGAGGACTGGCTCTTTTCAGAGCCACAGCTACTCCTAATGCGTGCAAAGCAATGCAGAGACAGTGTGTGCATGGGTGTGGAGCAACCGGGTGGGTAAAAGGAAGGCCCTTCTCCTCTGGCACGCTGTTTTCAGAACAGGACTGAGACCCCTGGGTGGTAATAAAAACAGTGCTTACTAACTGCCCAGTGCTGTGTTAGGCACTTTGTAGGTATTAACTCTGCACAACAACATTATGAGGGGCGCTATTACTACCCCCATTTTATATATGAGTAAACTTCGTCACAGAGAGGCTGAGCAGGTTGTCCAAGGTCACACTGCTAGTGCAACTAAGCTAGGTTTGAATCCAGGTAGTCTGGTCAGCAGCTTCTAACCTCTTTGGTGCACCACCATTGACCAGAAGAATTGATGAGTTCTGCTGATGCCCACAACATGCCCTCATAAATCTTCAGAGTGCCTCAATAAATTCTGGTCATAAAATTTTTTTGTTTTGTTTTGCTTGTTGATTAGTGAGCTCTGTGTATAGCCGAACTGCAACATTTTGGGTTTCTTAAGAGATACAGAATTGGCACATCATTATATTAATAACATACAATGGTCATTTATTTTCTTCTCATCTGTTTCATGTTACCCTTGATGCAATGAGGAGTTGCACTTGACCTTAAACTCAAGGAGTGCCCACCTCTGTATTCTAAACAAGCCCAAAGGATGATCTGTCCCATTCGTTAACACGTCCTAGCCTGGTGCCGTGCCAGTCACTAGGGGATCGGTTATGATCTCTGCCTTCAATGAATTCAGTCTCTTTGAGTGACTGAAAGCAAAAAACAGTTCCATTACAACATGGTGAGTGGTATCGAGAAGTGTCCCACTGCTTCGGAAACAGAAAAGGAGGGAGCCTACCTCTTGGAAGAAAAGCAGGAAAAGAAACTCAGCAAGAGACTGGGGCTGATTATACACAGCTAAACAGTCTGGACAGCCGCACACAAGATGGGGAGACACTGCAAGGCTCAAGGTGGGGGTACAGTTTAGAAAGATATCATAGGTGATATAAATAGGGCTTTTGCTCCTCTGAGTTCCACTTCAGCTTCAGATTTATTTGCCACAAAAATAGTTTGCATCTGTCTCTGATCATGGGTAAAGAATTACAGAGACCTGGTTTTTAGGATAGGTAATTTCAAGCTTCTGGGAAACGCAAGTCAGATCAGAAGACCAGGTTTCAAATCACGTTTGTCTAATCTGGAGCAAGTCACTTACATTCTCTAGAACTCGGACACATCATTTGCAAAGTGAGAATCAAGATATCTACCTCTGAGCCTATTATGGTATCCACTCACTTGGTTTCCAATATTGCCTCATCTCTTTTTATCTTTCCTTAGCAATATCTCATGATTCTCTACCACTTACTGAGCACTTACTACATGCCAGGCACTATTCTAACACCCATTAACTCATTTAATCCTCACAACAATCTTAGGAGATAAAAACTATTAGTATCATCATTCGGCTGATAAAGAAACAAGGCAGGAGAAGATGCAGTAACTCACCAGCTTCTGACAGTGGCCAACAAGCATGTGAACTCAGTAGAGCCACCTCTCACAATTGTCTCAGCACCCACCTACCCTTATGTACAGGAGGTCCAGGCTTCTCCTCCCGAGCCTTCGAGTCCCCTGCGCTGTGGGAGAATCCTACTCTCCCAGTCCTGCTTCCTGGCACCAGTGGACCAAGTACAAGCTCAGTTCTCTGCTGTCATTGCCATAGGCTGCCACAAGGTGTCAGTATAGAAAGCCGATCCTATACGGTCCCTTCAGGTGGTCTGTTGGTGGGATGCTCTTACTGCTTCAGGTTCTTGTCCAAGCTCCAGTGGGGTCCCACACGGGGGCCCTGAGGCCCCATTTCTTCTGTATTCTCACCCATGTGCCTAAATATTGTCCCTCAGAAGTGAGGGAAAAGGAGAGTTTGAATCCAATGAGGCTTCTAGCCCCTAGTTGGTTCTGGGCCACCAACCCAGCCTCCTGTTTCCTTTCTGGTGAGTCACTTTTGGATCCCTTGGAGCTTTTTCCTATGGCAATGCCATGGGCAGGGCCATGCCAATGGACTTCACCAGGTCTCCCTGACTTCAAGTTTCAGGCAGCAACTGAACCTGTAGTCAAAGTGCATTTACACACAAGACGCTCCCCCTGCCCTGGGGCAACTTGTACAAAGTGGTTCACCCTTTTGAGACTGACTACTAAAGGGAGAAACAACATTTTCTACACACCCACACACACACATACACATACACACACACACAAAGAAGAAGAAGAAAAGAAAAGAAAAAGAAAACCAACATGATGCCCTGCTGTACATTTTTTCAAGGATAATGAGTGTCAACTCCCCTTACCTATGCATAACTAATAGGGACTCAGGTAACTACTGCCTGAGCAAAAGCCTGCTGTAGAGCATACAATTCAGTCCTCTGGCGTGTACAAGTGGCAGAAGCTTCTTTCTCTATGTCTAAAGAGGCTATTACATACTTAATGGCCACTTTACAACCATTAGGGACCCTCTTCTATACCAAGTAAAAGCTTCCTACAACAGAGGTTAGGACACACCAAAGGACCACCAAGACTTTATGGAGTGTTGGGAAAGTTTCTCTGTAGACTTTATGAATGTAGTTTTCTATCCTAGGCAGAGAGAATCTGAGGTTGAAACCTATTACAAACCTCTTCATAAAACAGAGTCCTGAAACCACTCCTGGGCAAGATCAGGGAAAGCCATAGAAAATCAGATGTATCCTAAAGTATCACCATGACTAGTCAGTGAGATTTAGCAAATAAAAACACAGGATACCCAGTTAAGTTTGAATTTCAGATAAGCAACTTTTTAGGATAACCATGTCACCTGCAATATTTAGGATATACTTTCTCTAAAAAAGTATTCGTCACTTTTCTGAAATCCAAATTTAAGCGAGCATTGTGTCCTATATCCATCAACCCTCGTTCTGAAGTATAATCACAATCAAAGAAAATTCAAGTCCGAAGAAAGCAAAGTCAAAGGTACTTATCAGGGGGACAGTTAAAATTTACTTGGCCATTAAACACTGACCAAATTTTCTTTTACTTTAAAACAGTGGTCCTTCAGCCTGGCCACACATTGGAATCAGCTGAGGAATTAAAAATATAGCTGGACACTCCTATTAAACTGCCCTGGGTGGGACCCAGGCGATGCTGACACGCAACTGGGATCCGGGACGATGGCCTTGAAGCAAAGTGTCACCCGTACCAGCTACTCAGCAGGAAACTTCTCTGAAATGGTGAAGGACATAAGATGGATGCTCTGTATTTGCAAGTATAAGTTTCCTTAAGCTCATAACTCACAGTACGTTTGCCCTGACAACAGCTCTACGTGGACTGAGGATAAATTGACAAAGAGATAGATCAACTTACTGGTAGTTCCTGTTGTTATCAAAACAACATTTTCAATCATACTCTTTCTCCTCGTAATTCTGCTTTGAAGAAGAAATCCTAGGGAAATATTCAGAAGTCCAGACAAATATTCACATGCAAAGATGCAAATTATACTATTATTTAAGAAAAACAGCAAAATGGAGTTGGTATTGTCAAGAGAGACATCTAAAATGGAGTCAGGAGCCCTCTAGGAAACTGAGCTAACTCATGGACTTGGAGCTGTGAACCCAAATGCTTCACACTAGAAGTAAGGGTGACCAGAAATAAACCAATTTCTGGCTTCAGATTATTTAGGTGATAGAGGAAATTTTTTAAAAGGCCTGAACTTTCATGACAGTGATCCTGGATTGGGCATGCTCCCAGTCACCTAGCAAAAGCACTACAAAACCCACTTTCAGAAGAAGATGAGGACACATCATAGACTTTAATTAGTTTTCCAAACACATTATCTAACACAGTATAAGATAACCACACATATGTGCAAATGAGATGCTATGAATGAGAATGAGCAGACAAAAAACAGAGAAACAGACCCACGGGGACTTCAAATAATGTTATTGTCAGCAAATACTATAAAATAAATAAGTTTACTGTGTTCAAGGAGATAAAAGCCAATCTAAACCATTTGAGCAAAAAATTAGAAACTATAAAAAGTGATATAACCAATACGTAAGGGAACCAAACAGAATTTTTAGAACTGCAAAATACAATAAAATGAAAATTAAGAATTCAGTGACATTTCTTTCTGCTCTATCTTCTTCTTTATCTTCTTAACAGCTTTATTGAGGTATAATTTATATAAAATAAAATCCATCTGTTTAAAGTGCACACTTTGATGAACTATAGCTGTGTAATCACAACCACAATAAAAAGATAGAACACTTTCATCACCCCAAGATAGTTCAGTGGGTGGTTTAATGGTAGATTACAAAAGTTGAAGAGAGAATTTGTGAACGAAAATGTAGGTCAGAAGAACTATATACAGAGAATAGTCAAGACGAGGGTGGAAAATAAAAAAGAAACACTAAGTGGTGAGTTTTAAATATCTCTATATCTATTAACCTGAATGAAAACATGAAGTTTTGAGAAAAGGCCTATCATAATTTACATCAATAACTGTATTAGTTTTCTAGACCCAGTGTCTTCCACCTTCAGGTGACATGACGAGAACAATACAATTAGACCTACGTGTGCAAAGGAATTTTTGCACTACAGGGGAGAAAGTCTGAAATTATGAATCCAGCAGTTTACATAGGCTACACGATGCCCCACCATCTTTTCTTCCTGGGAGAGAGAGGCGGCAGAAAAAACATTTGCTCTTCAGTCTTTTGAAATGTAAACAACTGTCTCTATTTTTCCAGGTTTTATTCCCTTTGAAATATAAGTAAATTTCCTCAGAAAGTAAACTAGAGAAGTCTCCACTCCAGAATGCAAAAGCTTGGCTTGGGGAGGTGAGGAGTTTGGAGGAGATAAGCTTTATTACCCTCTGAATGGGAGCAGATGGCTTCAGTCCTCACACACTTTAGCTTCCTTTCACTCAGGTATTAATAACATTTGCTCAGAACGTCCTAACTGTGCAGAGATGTGAAAATAATTACTTTCTGACAGATACATAGGTTTTACTCATGTCCCCACCCCCATCCACTCCCCCAAAAAAGGGAATTGGAATAGAGGCAAATATGAAGACATGGTGACAAGAATTGTCCAGAACCAATAAAAGATGATGCTGTAGTTTGAGTATGTTGCCACAAAATTTATATGTTGAACTCCTAAACCTCAAAAATGATGGTATTATGAGGTGGGGCCTCTGGGAAGTGTTTAGGCCATGAGGGTGGAGCCCTCATGAATAGGATTAGTGCCTACAAAACAGGCTCCAGAGAGGTTCCCTTAGCGTCTTCTAGCACGTGAGAACATGGTGAGGGTGATGGCTGTGAACCAGGAATTGAGCCCTCAACCAACCATGTTTGGCCATGATCCTGGACTTCTAGCCTCGAGATTGTGAGAAATACCTTTCTGTTGTTTATAAGCTACCCAGTCTGCGGTATTTTGTTATTGCGGCCTGAACAGACTAAGACAGATGCCAAACCACATGTTTCCAAGCCTAATAAATCCCAGGGAGAAAGTTTTACGAAGAAATCCACATGTACACACGCTATGGTAAAACTGCAGAAAATCAAAGACAAAAAAAGTCTTAAAAGAAATCTTTAGAGTGCACCATTTAGACAGACAGCTGAATTCTCTAAAGAAACAGTGGGATTAGGAAACAGTGGGATGACCATATCAATGTGTTAAAAGAAAATAACTTCCAACTTAGAATTCTTTACCCAGAAAAAAATCAGCATAAATATGAAGTAAAGATATATTCAATAAACAAAACCAGAGAGAGTTCACATGAAATACCAATATTTATTCTTTAATATGGAGCAAAGGAAGTGTTACCTACTGAGCAAATAAAACAATAATTACACACACACGCACACACACATGCACTAATTTACCCTTTCTAGTGTCTTCTTTCCTATAGAGCCAGGCTTCCTCTGGGATTATTTCCCTGTAGCCTCAAAGACTTCTTTTATAATTTCTTGTAATGAAAGTCTGCCTGAGCCAAGTACTCTTAACTTTTTCATGTGAGCAAATGTCTTTTTTTATTTTTAATTTCTGAGCTATGTATATTAAATAATTTTTTTCTTTCAGCATTTTAAAGAAGCCATTCCATTTTCTGCTGAATTCTACAGTTTTTGATGAGAAGTCAGCCATCCTTCTTCTTATTAGTATATCCTTAAATGCATGTGTCCTTTTTCTCTGACATTGCTTAAGACAGTTTCTTTAATTTTGGTTTTCAATAGTATAATGTGCATTGGTATGATTTTCTTTGTATTTATTTTACTTGGGTTTTTCTGAGCTTCTACAATCTGACAATTTATATTTTTCCTTATTTTTTGAAAATTCTCAATCATAGTCACTTCAAATATTTCCCCTGCCCCATTTTCTCTCTTCTGTCTTTTAGAGACTCTAAATATACATACATTATAATACTTGATATTGTCCTACAATTCTCTGAAACTGTTGCAACTTTTCAATTTAGTTTAAATATGATTTTTCTTTCCTTATACGTCAGTTTGGATAAATTTCATTAACCTACAAATTCACTGATCTTTTCTGCTGCTGTATCTAGTCTGCTGCTAAGTCCCTTGAATAAAGTTTTAATTTCAGTTCTAGAATTTCCAT
Source organism: Lyroderma lyra (assembly GCA_004026885.1). Lineage (NCBI taxonomy): Eukaryota > Metazoa > Chordata > Mammalia > Chiroptera > Megadermatidae > Lyroderma > Lyroderma lyra. The sequence continues at coordinate 33,966 of PVJL010003846.1, read as the reverse complement.
TTTATTCTTTTACAGAGTTTCAATTCTCTGCTAAAATTTTGAATTTTTTTCACTCATTTTGCCCATTTTTTTCCACTGAACACTTTAACACTTTTATTTTAAAGTTTTTTTTTTTTTGTCTGCTAATTGCAACACCTAAGTCATTCCTGGTTCTGTCTTTATTGGCTGTTTTTCTTCTTGATTACAGCTCACATCTTACTGTTTTTAAATATCTCCTCTACCTTTGACTACATGCACCTTTGAAAAATCATGATAGTCCACTGTGCCTCTCTGCCCTCCTCCCCTGTCCCTGGTGCTACTATGCACTCAGTGAAGACTTAGAATGAAATTAAATGTATATTGTGATGGAGGGAGAACTGACTCTGGGCAGTGAGCACACAATGCAGTATACAGATGATGTATTATAAAATTGTACACTTGAAACCTATATAATTTCACTAATTAATGTTACCCCAATAAATTTCATATTTAAAAAAAAGGAAGAAATGATGTGTGAGTGCTCCTAGGGAAATCTGTCTCTCTAACCTCATTCCATGTCCTATACTATCAACCTGGGCCAGGGTCATGCAGTTGGTGAGGTCCTCTGGATGAGAACTAGCAGGTGGATGACATTTTGCAGAAAGGTCTTTTGGATATGAAAATACATCATGCCAGCTCATGTAAATTTTAGCTGGTTCAGCTAGTTTCTCATTGCATCTTCAAAAATCCCCTCTCTATGATGTGTTTGCTTGTCTATTCACCATACCCCTATGGTGGAAGCAGCCTCATGCCTCACTATCCCAGAAAGGGTTCTTTATACTCTAGAATTAGTTCATTCAAAATTATTTGCCTTCTCAGCAATCTGATGGGTTTTTAACAACTATGATTTGTAGTTTATACAGCTTTCTCATGTTACAGTGAATATGTAAGTCTCTTGCAACTTTCTACATACTAATGACAAGTGGAAGTCCAAATCATTTTCAAAAAGGATTATTAATATAAAAAATATGGAGAAACAGAGTAAGAAGAGTGTTATGAGATTACCCATGTCTTCTCCATATCTGGGGCCAATTTAATGCTAACTTGACTGAGGAAAAGCAAACCAGGTCACTTAGCGAGAAAGTATGCTGAGAAAGCCCAGGAAGGCTCATGCATCTACTGCAACAAATACATCTGTCTTTAAAAGGCCACCTGTTTTAAAATGGAATTTGGAGAGAATGAAAAAAGGACTTACTCCAATTGCACCAAATAGGATTTCTGACATCATTTTAAATGCCCTTTATCCTGATCTAATATATTTCTACTTCTTAATCCATGCTGGACTAGGACCAAATTAAAAAACCTGTTTCTCTATTATGCTGAGTCTGAAGTGATAATTAAACTTTCCACTCACCAACCAACTTGGGTATAAATAGAGTTTATATAATTTCACATGAAGATCTTATCATACAAAGGGATACAATTGTAGGTTCAGTAAGAAGTTACCTGAAAGTCCATACTTAATTGGTTTTAAATAGTCCAGAACTTTATGGTCACAAAACTCTTTTTTTGTTTGTTTGTTTTTTGGTATGTGGGTAGCTCCCTGATTGGGAATCGAACCCAGGCCGCAGTGCTGACAGCGCCAGCGCCGAAGCCTTAAGCCACTGCACCATCAGGGAACTCCCCACAAAACTCTTTTTAATAGCTGATGAGGAGGCTCTGTGGAGGTGGCTACAGCTACAGGAATGTCGAAACTCCCCAGTGCCCTCTCAGGAAGGAATACAACAATCGGGACTACAAAAGGGAAAAACAGAGTAAGTGAAGCAGTGCTTACAAGGAACAAAGAAGACCTAAAGCAATTGTCTAAGCTTCCTCATTAAGAAAGCAGAACGAAAATAGCTTAAATCCAAAAATAGAAAAAAGTGTAGAATGAAGGTAAGAATAATTAAATAGTAGAAATAAACCAATTAAACCAAAAGCTTTATCTTTTAATAATATAATAAATTCTCTAAACCTAGACTTATCGAAGAAAAATACAAATTACCAGTATAAAGAGAAACTAAGTAATCCTGTTTATAATGGCATCAAAAAAATAATAAAATACATGGGAATAAATTTAACCAAGAAAGTGAAAGACCTCTGCATTGAAAATCATAAGGCATTGATGAAAGAAATTGAGGAAGATACAAATAAATGAAAAGCTATCTCATGTTCAGGAATTGGAAGAATTAATATTGTTAAAGTGTCCATACTACCCAATGCAATCTACAGATTCTATGCAATTTCTATCAAAATTCCATGGGTATTTTTCACAGAAACAGAAAAAATAATCCTATGGAACAATTCTGTTCCATAGACCAATGGAACAGAATAAGTGTCTGGATATAAAAGTAATCACATATGGTCAACTAATCTTTGACAAGTGTGCCAAAAGCACACAATGAGGAAAGGACAATCCCTTCAATATTTGAATTTCTTTGTTAAATTGTTCCTTTTGTTCATGGAGTTCCTTTTTATGTCGTTCATCTCAGCTATGGTATTCTGCCAGTATGTTTTCATTTCTCTCAGAGCCTTTAGAACGGCTACTTTAAATTCTCTGTCACTTAGTTCAGAAACTTCTAGGTCTAAGAAGCTTCTTCTGGATAAATTTCATGTCCTTTCTGAGCAGTTTTAGTTTTTAAGGAATTCATCCTGTCTGCTGGGTTCTTCCTTTTTGACATGAGGGTGTTAAGTTCAGCAGAGCCCAGGAACCCTAATTAGTACTTTTATGGCATCTTGCTGTAGGGCAGATACTAGGTGGCTCTGGGAGCCAAGTTTTGGGAGAGAGGAGGGTTGTTTATTTCTTATTTCTGGTCTCCTGCCATGTTTGGAGGCGGTGAGCATCTATCCGGGGTCCTTCCGCTTCCTGCAGTTAGTAAGTTGGGTGGGGAGGCTGTAGGAGAGGAGAGAGGCCAACAAAAAGCATGCTAGGACACTCCACCTCCTGCCCTATGCTAGGGAAGTTGGGTGATGCAGGCTGAGGCTGCTCTTGCTGGCTGGGGTGAATGCTATCAAATCCACCTTTCTTCCTGGCCTGCTCCAGCAACCAGCCATTGGGATGGAGTCTGCAGGTTCACACTGCTTGTAGGCCCCAGGTCAGGCATGCTCACCACAAGTCCAAAGCTGTGGGCCTGACCTCAGGCAGTATGAAGGCACCTGGCTTGCCTCCCCAGTGGGCTGGGAACAGGAGCCGCAGCCCTGCATAGGAGCCATGCACACCTGCGCTGTGGATCGCAAGGGCACCAGGAGCCAAGGTGTCCTCTCTGGGGTTCAGAGTCCTCACTCAGCCCTCCTACCACTCAAAAGTTCCAGAGGCTGGTTTCCAAGCTCCGTCCTTAACACGCTGCTCTACGGCCCGGCACCCCCATGGTCTCCCACCATTCTGCCACTTTGCTGGCTTTTACTCTTGTCACCTCTTGGCCTCCCCGCTCCCGTGCACTGTGCTGCTCCTGGATAGTCAGCAGTGATTGGGTCCTATTGCGATCCGTCTCTGCTCCCTCCCCTCTCTCCTGCTCGCCCCCTTCTCTCCGACCTTCAGGTGTTTACTTGCGATGCGTGGATTTCTCACCTGCTGTTGTGTCACTCAGGGTCCTCTTTCTAGGGTCCTGGATGGCCATTCAATTGTGTTTTCTGGGAGAGGCTTTAGGGACCTCCTCTCCAGTCACCATCTTGCCCTCCCTCCAATCCCTTCAATAAATGGTGCTGGAAAAAATGGACATCCACATGCAAAAAAATTAAATTGGACCCATATCTTACATCATACATAAAATTAACTCAAAATAGATTAAAACCTTAAATGTAAGAGCTCAAACCATAAAATTCTTAGGGAAAAAAAAAATCAGGAAATGTCTCCCTGGCATTGGTCTTGGCAATGATTTTTTTGAAATGACACCAAAAGCAAAGGCAATCAAAGCAAAAATAAACAAGTAGGACTATACCAAACTAAAATGCTTCTGCACAGCAAAGGAAACCATCAAGAAAATGATGAAAGATCGATTGTTTTTTCCCTAAGATCAGGTAAAAGATAAGGATGTCTGATCTCACAACTGCTAGTCAACACAATGCTCTAAGTTCTAGCCAGTGTAATAACATAAGAAAATAAAAGACATAAAGACCAGAAAGAAAGACATAAGGTTGTCCCTCTTGCAGATGACATGATAAAGTATAATACATATAAAAGCTCAAGGAATATACTAAAACAAAATAAACTAAAAACAACATCCAGCTCCTAAAACTAACAGTAAGACTGTAAGATACAAGTTCATTTATACCATGATACAGGTTCATTCATACAAGGGCAACATACAAAAATCAATTGTATTACTATATACCCATGGAAACTGCTTTTAAAATGTGTAACAACATTCACAGTGGCTAAATTTAAAAAAAATTCTTAGGTGTAAATATAACAAAACATGTACAGGACTGAATGTAAAACATGACAAAATGCTGATGAAAAATAATATGGAAGTTTCAGATAAATGGAGAAACACAGTATGTTCAGGAACTAATATACTCAATATACTGTTGATATGTGTGTGTGTGTGTGTGTGTGTTTACTGCAATTCCCATCAAAATTCCGGGAAGATTTTTTTTACAGATATAGACAAGATTACTCCAAAACTGATATGGAAAGGCAAAGGAATTCGAATAGCTAAAACAATTTTAAAATTATGAAAAAGTGGAAAGAATCATTCTACTCAATTTCAAGACTTATTACATAGTTATACTAATCAAGACTGTGTGAGAGACACACAGATTAATGGAACGTGATAGAGGATTCAGAAATAGCCCCACACAAGTACAGCCAGCTGATTTTTTTTTTTAACATGCAAAAGCAACTTAATCCGGTAATCTTTTCAACAAACAGTGCTTAAGCAAGTAGACATCCATAGGCAAAGAAAAAAATAACAAAAACCACCTTGATCCCTAAACACCCCAATTTACATGAGAATTAACTCCAAATGGGTCATAGATTTAAATGTAAAATTGTAAGACTTCTGGAAGAAAATAGGAGAAAATCTTCAGTACTTTGGGATTGGTGAAATGTTCTTAGACATAACACCAAAAGCACAATCCATAAAAGAAAAAAATTGGTAACTAGGACTTCATTAAAATGAAAAACTTTTGCTCTGCAAAAGACCTTGTTAAGAGGATGAAAAGGCAAGCTACAGACTAAGAGAAAATATTTGCAAATCACATATCTGACAAAGCACTCATACCTAGAGTATACATAAAAAACACTCAAAATGCAACATTAAAAAAATCCTATGAGAAAATGAGCAAAAGATGAAGAAATGCTGCAGCTAAGAGGACATACAGATGGCAAATAAGCACATGAAAAGATGTTCAATATCACTAACCATCAGAGAAATGCAAATTAGGACCATGATGAGCTATCAGCACATGGGGAGGTTGAGGCAGTTAGAATTTACAAGGCAGAGTACTAGAGAGGAGGGAGCTATGCAGAGAAAGAGTTCTAGAAATCTGCATGGGGTTCCACTTGAATATTTAGCTGAATAATCTGTACACACATAAGGTAAAACTCAATAAACCTGGACAACAGCAACACCAACCAGGAAAATGTCATTTTCTGCAGAGCTATAAACTGAATAATTCTCAGAGCTCACACAGGGCTAGGAGCCATTTTAATTCCTCCAAGCCAGAGTCAAGAGACTTTGTTGGGTACACGGAGATTTCATAGAAACCCCGGAAGAGTCATGTCTTAATAGTATGTCTAAAATAACCTTAAAGTACAGAATAATCTAGACCTGGCCCTTAAAAAGCTTGAGATTGAGATGAACTGTATCTTAAGTGCCTGCCAGAACAAAGCCAAACACTCTTTAAAGTAATGCAAAAAAATGTAGCATTGCTAAACATGAAATTTCAAGTGCCATGTACAATCGCTTCTCAGCCTTTTGGCTAAGATCAAGTGTGACGTGCCATGAACAATCAAAATTTACTAGCAGAAATTAGTCAGAAGAAGGTACTACGTATAACCAGGTGGGGGGTAGTTAGTGGGGAAAAAAATTCCAAATGACATATGTGATTGGAGCCTGTCAAAGTGACAGGAGCCAACTTGAAGGAGAACCCAATGAATGACTGACCAGGTCTGGGACAACTAAACAAGAAAATATAATGATAGTATAGATTACAAGCCATGGAATAAAATAAATATCCATGAGTCCACACTGATATAAACAATTAGAGAAGGGATAGCTCTTTCTTGCAGTACAATTCCAATGTATAATCGTAGAAGAAATGATGGAAATAGAAAAATCACCATTTAGTAAGCATCACAGTAATAATTCTTGTTGGCAAAAACCTGCAACGGATGCTAGTTAAATTTAGTAGACTAAAGTATCATGAAAAAGAAGATACCTGATTGGTCTCGAATAAGATATAGTGACATGTTGTATCTCTTTATACAATGCACAGAGAGGACACAGTAAGACTCCTGCGGTGTTCTTGCCAAACCTCCACAACCTCCACCTAATGGTGAGGAAATCTCAGGCAAAGATAAATTGAAGAACATTGTGCAAAATAACACTTTAGAAGAGTGTCAAAGTCACAAGCTGTCTCAAATTGGAGGAGACAAGAAACATGACAGCAAAATGCAAAGTGGGATCCTGGTTTGGATCTTGGGCCAGATAAGTAACATTTGAAGAGTAACTGGTGAAATTTGAATAATGTCTGTAGATTCATTAAGAGTAGTGAATCGATGTTAATTTCCTGGGTTAGAGCAAAGTGCTGTGGTTATGTAAGATGTAACAATAATCCGACAGTCATCATCACATAGAATGATGAAAAAGCAAATGCTTTTTCCTCTTAGATCAGGAGAATGTCCTTATCAGTTTTATTCAATATTTTACTGAAGACTGTGTCCACTACTATAGGCACTCAGGGAGAAATAAAAAGACACATAGATTGGAAAGGAAGAGGTAAAATTGTCTTTATTCATCATTGACATGATCACGTCATGTACGTAGAAAATCTTTAAGAACATAGAAAAAGCTACTAGAATTAAAAAAGCTTAGCAAGCTTTGCAAGATTGTAGGTTGGTATATAAAACTTAATTGTATTTCTATATATACTACATACCAGCAACCAACAGTTGGAAAAATGATACAATAACAGCAAAAAATAAGAAACATTTAGGAATAAATTAACATATATGTAAGATATGTATACTGAAAACCTACAAAACATTCCTAAAATGTGAAAACTTCAGTAAATGGGTGTACCATATTTAAAGACTAAAAGACTCAATATTGTTAAGATATCAATATCCCCAAATTGATGTACAGATTTAATGTAATCCCTATCACAAACCTAGCAAGCTATTTGTAGAAATTGATACGCTGACTCTAAAATATATATATGGGATGCAAAGAATCTAAATAGACTTTGGACTTACTATCTGATTTCTAAGTATTACTGTAAAGCTATAGTAATTAGTAGAGTGGAGACCTGACTTAAGGGTAACCATGTAGATTGATGGAATATAAAGTCCAGGAATGGACTCCACACATATATGATGGGTTAACCTCCGACAAAGGTGCCAAGACAATTCAATGGAGTGTTTTCGATAAAAGGTGCTGAGATAATTAGATACCCATATCCAGTGCAGGTGGGGGGGGGGAGGGGGAGGAAGGAAGGGAGGGAGGGAGAGAGGGAGGGAGAGAGGAAAAGGGGAAGGGAAGGGCGGGGAGAGGAGGGAGGAAGTAAGGAATCTCAACCCTTATCTCACACCATTCACAAAAATCAACTGTAGACAGATTGTACAACGCTTATAACTTTTATCAATGATAGCCCAAATCTGGAAATGACCCAAACCAAAACAAGGGAATACAAAGTCTTGTACTCGTATATCCACACAAGGGAATATTACTCCGCAGTAAAAGGAACAAACTATGGACAAACCAACAACATAAGTGAATCTCAAAAACCTCATGCTGAACAAAAGAAGCCAGATCCAAAAGAGGAGCCGCTGAGTGATTCTATCATTACAGCGCTCTAGAAAAGATAATGAAAATCTGTTGTGCCGGAAAGCAGATTGGTGGGGCTGGGGTGGGTGGGGGTGGGAGTGGTGATAGATAGTGACTGCAGAGGGACATGAGGGAAATAAATGTCCTTTATCTGCACTGTGACAGTTTCAAAAGTTTAAACATTTGTCAAAGTGCTTCAAACGGAACATTTTATATGGGCATTTTTAACTGTATGCAAATTACATCTCAATAAAAAATGTTAATTAACCGTAAACATTACAATTTTCTGCTCATCCCTGCACACCTGTCTATGCAGACACAGCAACCTTGCTATCTGTGGTCCTCAAGATGTCTGTCACGTGGGAGGTTTGTTTTCAAAACTTACCTTCCCAGGCCCATCCCCAGTAGGAGGGGCGGGCCTGGCGCTTGGCATTTGAAACAAGCACCCTAGAGGATTCCGAGTCAGGCATACCCAGATCAAACTTTGGAAAATGTGCCCCACGTGGAATGTGGCATTAGATTTTCCTCCGGATCAGACTTGGGCCAGGTTTGGCTCTCCGGCAAAAGCTCTGCGGTGCCCTCGCGCTAGGCGGCCCAGAGGGACCATTTTTAACTGGGACAGAAAAACAACAGTCCGTCTGGTCAGCCTGCCTCAGGCCCAGCATTGCTAACTGAGGGCTGGAGAGGGCACTGGGGCCTTCGGGGGCAGGTAGTGTGATGTGGATTCAGAGAGAGGATACCTAGGTGTTAATGCCAGTTGGCATGACTCTGAGCAGGCTGCGCTGCCCTTCCCCCCCTCGGACATGCAGTTAGTCCCTGCCCGTTAACCTTTCTAGTTGGTGAGGACCAACTGAAAGTTCCTGAATAACTGCCATCCACAGCCGGTAGGCTAAGCCCATCCACGTTGCCAGAGCAACCAGGGTGACACTGGCCCAACCCCCCAGGCCCACTTGCCTAGTGCAGCTGGGTCCAGCGCGGAGAGAAGAACAGGGAAGGTGCCACAGAGAAGGCCTCGGGGGCGCCATTCCTCTCCCTGAGACAGGGAAGAGGCTTATAGATGGAAAGAAAGGGGGATGGTTATGGAGCCCGGCCCTAGCACGGGGCCTCACCAACACAGGACCCTCCTGAAGCTATCTGCCAGAACCCGGGGCAGAAGGAGGCCTCGGAGCTGCTGCCAGGCCCGGCAGGAGACGCCCTCAGAGGCCGCGTGCTCAGGAGAAAGTTCTGCTCAGTCCCGGAGGGGAGAAAGCTGTGCCCTCACGCGTCCCGGCGGTGGGGGGCCCGGGTCTCACATACAAGGAGCAGATGAAATGGCACGTGCCATGGTGAATTGGGGGTTCAGCAAAGGCTTTGCACTGGCCTAGATAACTAGGTCACGAGGTAATAGACCCAGAGCGTGTTAACACAAAAGCGGGCTCAGGGGAGGCAGGAGGGTAATGGAGGGGAGTAGAGAAATGGAAGGCCAAAGGATTGGCCTCCAGAGGCTGGAGTAGCAAACTGTACCCAAACTGTCTCTGCGAGCTTCCTGCCAGTGAAAGCGGAGAAGGGAGCAGATGGGTGACGTTGAACTTGGACTAGTAGAAGAGAAGCATCAGGACCAATTTTTCAGGACATGGATTTCCTGACTTCTGAGCCAGGCAGCAAGCCACAGCTCCTCCTCACATTTCTTTACACTTGGAGGGACCCGGCATCGCAGCAGAGGGGGCGCTCCTACCTCAAAGCGGTGAGAGCCAGGGGCTCTGAACCGAGGAACTGAGAAATAGTTTAGCACAAAAGGAAGACGGAGGTGGACCGGAGACTATGGCCTTGAAGCTCATGAAGCTTAATTAACTTCAGGACCCAACACTCACACGGCCTCTCCTTGAGTTCTCTTCCCTTTTACCCTCCATCCAGGGCCGATATGAGTTACACAAACTCAACTGGATTTATAGGCACAGGGAGGGCTTTAGAAACACAAGCAAAAGTGGTGAGCGCTCTCCTAAGAGTGTTACACGTGGGAAGTTAGCGTGGGAAGCACTTGTGTCTCTTTTCAGGCCACAAGCAGCTGGGAAAGCTCGGAAGGAGCTGGCTGGGGGCAGTGGGAATGCCTGTCAGCTGCTGGGCGGTGGGGAGCAGGGGTGGCGGGAGGGGGGCGGGCACCAGGAAGAAGCTCAGCCTCCCCCACCCAGCCCATCTTCTGTCTGTCTGGAGGCCGGGCTGCTGTTCTCTCCCCTCCCAGCACGCCCCGAGGCCCTGCCAGCACGTGGGGATACTGTGGGGGAAATGCCAGACCGCGGAGCACTTTGTACTGAATTTACTTTTTTCAGCCTCCTTCCACAGCTGTTTGTACTTAATCCTCCCAACAAGTATGTCCCTTCATACCAGGGCAAAATCTTCCTCTGCACCATCCAGGAGCTCTTACGTTGTGCACAAAAGACACCTCAACATATTCTTGGGGATTTGAACCAAACAGAAAGAAATAGGAGACTGAGTGTGAGCTCTGAGATCATTTCCAGTCCTATGTGACAGGACACTTGTAAGAGATCTCGGCCCCACTGATCAGTTAAACAGCAAATGCGTTACCGGGAGCAGAGATGGGCACAGGTTTTATATGGGCTGGAAGTTTATAAAATGGGGAGCTCTTCTTTAGGAAAAATAAGGCAAGATTACAAATATAAAACAAGGCCCAGAGCTTGGGAGTGTGGGGTCCCGAAGGTTAAGCTTCAAGAACTTCAGGGTAAATAGCCTGTGGTCTTCGCAAGGGTCAGAGACAAGGGACTTGAGAGCTTGGTGAGCCTTGAAGAAAAGACAGGATTTGGAAAGACCAAATAAAAAAGGACTGTGTGACAGTATAAATAAAAAGATTTAAGAATGCCATAGACCTGCTGGGGAGTCCGTGGGCAAACCACGCCACCTGGGCAGAAACTTGGCAAAGTGCAGGTGGAAAGGGGAAAACGAGAGACCAGGTAGGCAGACAGGGCCGCCCCTGAGTGCAGGCTAAGGCATCTGAATGGGATTTCACTGGTTACAGGAGCCATGGACATTTTTCTTTTTAAACTATCACTGAGTGACTTGAATAAAGAAATGTGCTGGGAAGATTAGCCCGGTTGTATTTTACGAGGCAATGAAGCAGGAGGTTTTTTTACAGGAGTCCAGGCTTGGGTGACAAGGGCCTGAACCCAGGTGGCAGCAGTGTGGGAGGGAAGGGAAGGAACCTCCCCAGTGGGCTGCGGTGCGATAGGGCCCAGGAAAGGAAGCAGTCCGGGAGGACCGTGGTTCCTGCCGAGCATAAGAGAACATGGTTCCAATAAGGGAAATGGCAGGGTCAAGAAGGAGGGCAGACTCCAACGAGAATTTTAGACATTTTGGACTTGAGATAGTCCAAGAAGTGTGGATTCTGAGATGGCCATCTGATGCCTGGGGATTGAGAAAGGAAGCCGTCTCCTTTGGTAATGAGAGCATTCAGGTGTTCATTCAGCACGCATGCACGGGTAACCTCTGGCCCCCGCAGGCCTGGGCGAGGGATCCAGGGGACGGAGAGGATGACGTGCTGCTGCTTCCCTTTGAAGAATTAAATTTAGTATCTCAAGCGAGAAGAGATGGAGGTGAAACTCTTGAGTTAGGCAGGGTCTGTGGCGTAGAGAAGGAGCAACCCCGCAATAAGGGAGTTGGCTGTGACGCCCGTCACCCTGTTTTCCCGAAAGTACTGGACTCGACTTGCCACAGTGTGGATGTGCCTTTCCTCCTCCCCCACTCCACTCACGTTCCTCCCCGTGCCTGAACAGTGCTCCCAGAGGCCGTAAGTGCACAGTGGCCAAGGGTCCTTGAGTGAAATGAGGGACACAAAGTGATGCCAGGTCACACAATGAGGACATTGTGATAGGAAGGGCCTTTTAGGGCAACACTCCTGGATCCTGGAGGAGGTGGGACTGGATCTGAATTCCAAGTGATTGAGGGGTTTGGAAAAGTGGCGCGGAAGGGAAGGCAGGCCCGGCCCTAAGAGAGAATGGCCAAACTGCATCTATTAGAAAGCACGTAATACCGGGCAAACTCTCTTCAACCCGTGAAAGCTCGGCTACGAGGAAGAGGGAGCAGGCTCCCCGATGGCAGCCGCATTAAAGCAGGGAAGACGTGCCCTGGGAAGGTGACAGAATCCCGTGGGGATGCTCCTCTGACACCATTCCTCTCTCTGGAAGGATATTGGCAGGAAGCAAGTGTCAGAGACTACAGAAAGGGAAATGAGAGGAGCAGGGGTGAGCAGGCAGGAGGAGCAGCGGGGCCTGGGGAGGAAAGGGCCACAGCCCCCAGACATCCACGTGAATCTAAGCTGCCAAATTCTAACCTGAATACCTCTCCTTGGCAGTGAGCTGACTCGAGCTGGTTCTGCACCTTAAAATGAACAGAGGTGATCTCATGTGCAATGTTGTTTTGTTGTTTTAACTTGTTGCTAAAGTGTGTGTTTCAATTTCCCTGCTTCATAATACTCTTTCTTGAACATTTTATATGAATGTGTATAATATACATATATTTTAAATGTAGTAAACATTCACGTTAAGCGTATCAGATCACAACAGCCACTATCGAGGGCAATCTGAAATCCACGGGGCTTGATTTGCCTCTTAATTGCCAATCAAGCAGTGTGTCTGTCCTCACACTTGTGAGAAAAACCTAGTGAACTGCACACCTTCAGAACCCACCTCAGGGCTGGTCGGACCCGCACAGACGCTGCATGTGAACTGTCACCTCAGTGTCTCCTTGGCTGCTTTTGTCTCTTTAGTTTTCTTTACCTACCATGAATAAAGTGAAGACAGGAAGAATCAGAAAAAGGAAGAAATATTATTCCATGTCGATTATAAATGAAAAATTTAAAAAGAAAAGAAGTAGCAATCAAACTAATTTTGCCACTTAGTCTCACCTGGTCTCCAGAGTACAATACGGTACCGAAGCCGTCAGTAGGATGAGGCTCTGTGGACACTTCCATACATGGCCTCACCTCATAGTGGCGCACAGGTGACCCATCTGGCAAGGAGAGCTGGTCATTTCTTGGTCAGTGGAATGGGACACACAATGTTAAGTGCTGATAAGCTGACACTTGCTTAGCCTGAGGTAAGGGTCTAAAGCCCCAAGGGTTTGCCGGTCACTTCTATTTCCCAGTATCCACAAAGCTAAGGGTCTGGTCCTGATCCCTGGAAAGTTCTCACACCAAAGAATCCTGCCTTCCCTGCGGCCCGGAGAAACTTGCTCACACACATAAAGCTACTCCTGACTCGAAACGGAAGGGGACCTTAGAGATGAAGTAGGACCCCTTTGATTATTATAAAAAATTTCAACAAAGTGAAAAATATTGAGGATGACAAGCCATACACTCCGGGTAGGGCTCTATCAAACTCTACTGTTTTATACTTCTGATTCAGAGCTTTAAGGAAAAAAGAAACAGTCCAGTGCTGCTCTGATGCTCATGAGGTTTCTGTTCTGGCATTAGGACAGATAGGATAACCTAAAGAGCTTCTTGCAACAAAATGCCTAGAAAATGTTGTGTGCAATTTGTAAAACATATTTTAAATGCATAGCTGACCTTGCAAGAAGGTCAAACCCCAGGGGCCAGAACACCAAAGTGACAGACCTCCAGAGCATTAGCACCCGCAGCTGCTGTAGCTGGCCTCAGAGAAGAGAGGCCGTGGCGGGATGGGCTGGTGCCTTAGGAAGCTCGGCCTTCCACGCCCTCTAGTGGAAAGGCCATGGCGGGACGGGGCGGTGCCTTAGGAAGCTCAGCCTTCCACGCCCTCTAGTGGAAAGGCCGTAGCGGGACGGGGCGGTGCCTTAGGAAGCTCGGCCTTCCACGCCCTCTAGTGGAAAGGCCGTGGCGGGACGGGGCGGTGCCTTAGGAAGCTCAGCCTTCCACGCCCTCTAGTGGAAAGGCCGTAGCGGGACGGGGCGGTGCCTTAGGAAGCTCCGCCTTCCACGCCCTCTAGTGGAAAGGCCGTGGCGGGACGGGGCGGTGCCTTAGGAAGCTCGGTCTTTAACACCCCCACAGGGAGAGGAGACAGAAGGCTTTGAGTTTGCAAAGGGGTGTCAGAACTAAGACACACAGGTGGCATAAAACTGGGACTCTAAAAGCAATACTCATTCTGAAATAAAAGGGAAATTAGAAAAGTTTGTACACGATGACATGATGTGTTTATCTTAGCCTGCATTCTGGGTAGGAAAGTCTCCCCCCAGAATCCTTGGAGTTTAAATTACACTACTTTCATATTTGGGGAACTAAAAAAAAAATTGACACTGAGCCTGATAATCTTTCTAGATTACCTGGCATAAGCAAATAAAATATCTCTCTACAAAACAAACCCATACTTACCTGGCAGGGGAGATACCATGATCACGAAGGTGGTTTTCCCAGAGCGAGGCTTATCCTTGGACTCCGGATGTGCTAGTCCCTGTGATTTTCCCAAATGTGGGAAACTCAACTTCATAATTTGTGATGGTGGGGGACTGCATTCGTGCTCTCCCCACAAAAAACAAACAAAAAAACCATAAGGTGTCCCACTGATTAAAAAAACAAAAAAAAAAACAAACCCTGCTAAAGATGGGCTCATAGTCAAAGACATAATATAAAGAAACAGTCCACCCCTTGGCTTAGGTTTTCTCCCATTTTTTTCAAGAATAAGATATCCCTACTGTGTGATACCAACTGGTCCTGCATGCAGCAGAATTAGGCCCTAAGGATTGTGTCCCTCCTCTATCCTAATCCTCCTCTCCCTGAGAGTAACCACCAAATCCTTGATAATTTCCATGCATAATTTTAAACTACACTGAGTGCACATTTGTTTGCAACTTCAAGCTTACAGATGATGAAAATGATGCCTGTGAGCAAGTTCATGTCAGAATCAAGACTAGAATGTAAGTCCATTAGCTCCTGCACTCCCACTTTTTCCATTTCACTACTTCAGTTTCTATTTCTTACAGCCAATATTTTCAATATTAAAATTAGTCTCACTTCTCTGACAATACATTAACAGTATTTGGAAGAAAGCATTTAAGAAGTCAGTGTGTTTTTAAAACTATGACTAATTCCCAACACAGATGATCTCTGAGTGGATAACTGTCCCTTGACTGTCCATGAGAGCATGGTTTGTATAAAGGACTGAGAAGATGGTATGTCCCTATCACATTCTGAAGTCCATTCATGGGAACAGAAGTTACATGTGGATCTCTTAAATCACCTGGAAGCTAAAAGTCCCAGAGGCAGTGGGGGTGGTGAGAGGGTTGTGGGGAAGATGACAGCATAAACAATTTGCTGGGAGCTCACAGCTAAATGAAGGGCACATTCTAGTCTCAACAGAGGTTGAATCTTCCCCAGGACAATGTGTGAGGGGGTGGACCCCCCAGCATCAGCTGTGGCAGATAGCTGTCAGCATCTCAAAGGCAGGGCCCATGTCTGATTCAATACCCTTGTATCTTGAGCACTCAGAAGAGAATGTGGCACACTATCAGCGCTCCATCAAAAAGTTGATTGGATGGTGTATTACCCAGACAACACAGCAGACTCAGTCCGAAGGCAATGAGTGACAGCCACTCCCCTGGCCCCATATAACCTCCAAATCCCCAACTCTGCGAGCCCACATTCAAGGCAGGCCGGTGGGAGAAGGAGAGAAAGGACTGAGATGGGGAGGCTCTGAACCTTCCACTCACAGCTGCAGGGCTGGCAGTCCAGTTGGAGACGCTGGAATTGGTATCACAGTGATGATGGCAGTGGCTTCTCAGGGCTGACATATCCCTAGACCTTGGCTTTCATTTTCTCCCCAATTTTTTCATCTATAAGTTACCCCCACTGTATGGTAGCAACTGCTCTTCTCATGCAGCTTTTTTGTCACCCTGATCCACTATGGTTTCCATAAAGGTTTCTGCCATGACTGAGCTGATGCTGTGAGCCTGGAGAGCTGAGCCCAGAGCACAGAGGCTCAAGAGCACAGAGACTCAGAGAAGGCCTGCAGGAGCTGGTAGGCAGTGCTGGTGTGGGCTCAGGGTTTCTTCCTACTCTAAATGCTGATGTCACAGTGACTGTCTTGGCTGGGGGCCTGCTGCCCCACCCCAGCAGAGTCACCACAGACCCCATCTCTGCTGCAACCACTGTATCTTATCTACTACTGATTCTCCCTGAGGTGATGAGTGTCCTGCCATTGAACTCAGCCTCTGCACCCCAAACAGCACACCACGTGTGGCCTTTTAAATGATGCTCACTGATACTGAGACCAGAAAGAGAAGGGAGAAGTGGAGAGGGGAAGGGTAGGAGCATTATTGAGTTCTGAAACAGACAAACATTAGCTCTAACCCTAACAGGAGCTTTTATGAAACCAAATCTGATTGTATTGTGTAAGTCCCCTCCTCACTGAAATCCTTAGACTCACTGTGTTCCTATCTGTCAACCATTAATTATCCTGCTTTCACCCTTTGACACCTACAGTCCCACCATCCTTGTAGCTGGGCTCCCTCCTGGCTTTTCTACCTGCACTGTCCCCTCCCTCACCAACCATCCTGCCCAGTCTGCTTGGTCTGGGCAGCAAGCACACCCCACTCATCTCGTTCATCACCCAGAAATTTTTAACTCCCCTGTGAGAAACTTCTAAAGTTGGCCGGGGCAGACTGAAGTAACTTTCTGTCCCTCTGTTCAGCATCCCCTTGTGATAGTCCTTGTCCTTTGGGTCCCTGCAATGACTTTTAAAAAGAGAGGGAAAGACACAGGCCGATAAGGTTGGTGTGTCCCTGGGAGTCTACTCCCCCAGGCATCAAAGCCGACAGGCCTGTCTTAAAGGGGCACATTTGACCAAGACTCACAGGAATCCCCTTCCCCAGCCAAAAAAATTCACCAGCCTACCCGCTTTGCACATTTTCTCAGCCGCCATTGCAGCCACCACCTCAAATGGTGCTGGCAAAGAGATGGGCAGCAGCAACACCTGCCCACGTTGGCCCTTTCTTCCAAGAGCTTCCCGCCCCATCTTTGCTTATGAACTAACTAATCTTGTGACAGACCCTCTGCCCAGAAGCACTCAGCAATCCTGACTGTATCAGTCACAAACACGTTAGCAGGAAAATCCTTACATTGTAATAACCCTCCATGCTCAGCAGAGTTAAGGGGGAAAGCATTCTAAACCCAGGGAGTGGTGGCCACACAGCAAGACCCTGTCACACAGAGAAGGCACAGGGGCAGGGGGCTGTCTCTACCATGGCACTACCAGACAGGCTCTACCATGGCACTCAGGCCTCGATGCACAGCCGCTTGGCATGCCTGTCTCCCCACAAGACTGGGCTCCTCAGGACAGGGACCATGTCTTATTCACCTTTGTTCCCCTGTGCCTAGCACGTGCAGGTGTGCAATGAATAAAAGCAATGAACAACACTTAAAAGGTCCAGTTATGAACCTTTGGTGATGTAAAAACACCCAGCCACTCCTAACATGAGCTTGGCAGAAGGAATAAGCAATAGCATCTACTGCTGAAGGAACAGGAAGAGCTTGGAGAGATACCCCTTGTGGGGTGGATATGCAGGGACTTCTGAAAACTTGATGGTAAAGCAGGAACACTGACAAAAACCCTCTGGCAGCCCCATGCCCCATTGGCACCCCAAGCCCCACTCTCAGCACAAGTTAAGAGCAGCCCACTGCTAAAAGAATTTGAAGTCACTGAGGCGCTGGGGTAATGACATCACTGAAGAAACCAAAACCTAGATCATCACGTGACTAGATTGATCCCATCCTTCTTACTAACAACCTAACAAAAGAGGCATGACCAGTTCTGGGCATAAATAGTATTTATCTAGTCTAGTCTATTCTTCTAAGATGGTGACCAGCTTTTTTAGTATTTTTTTAATTTCAAGACACATTTAAAAATCAAGATAAAAGAATCTATTGTCCAAATAAATAAAAAAATAAAGCAATAAAACAGAATCCGTGGGATTGTTCTGTCTCCCCTGGCCTTCTGGGGTCAGAGTCAGGAAGCAGCCGCAGTTGCTTTGTGGTTTCTCTGTTCAGCGTTGTCTCTGGCCACTGCCCCTGAACTGTGAGACACACTCTTGCCCAGAACAATACTCAGAGACGACCCAAATCTTGGAACTAGCAGAGATTTTGAAATAACTATGATTAATATGTTAAATGATCCAATGGAAATGGTGGACAATCTGCCTGAACAGATGGGAAGTTTCAACAAGGATGGGGAAAATATAAAATAGTCAAATGGAAATACTAGATATAATAAACATGATGTCAGAGAGATGAAAAATTACTTTTGATAGGCTGGCTCATCAGCAAAATATACACAGCTGAGGAAAGGATCAATGAGCTCAAAAAACAAATCAATAGAAATGATCTAACTGCTCAGTACCACTAACCATCACAGAAATGAAAATGTTGGTGGGATTGTAAATTGGTGCACCCACTATGAAAAATGGTATGGAGCTTCCTTTAAAAATCAGGCTCTGGAGCCCTTTGCATACTCAAGCTTACTCCTGTCTCGCTGGAGTGCACGTTCTACTTGTAATAAACTACTTCTTTTGCCACTTAAAAAGAATTAAAAACAGAACTACCATATCACCCAGCAATCACACTTTGGGGTGTTTATTTGAAGAAATTTAAAACACTAATTTGGAAAGACATAGGCCCGTATGCTCATTGCAGAGTTATTTACAATAGCCAATATATGGAAGCAATCTAAGTGTCCATTGGTAGATAGATGGATGGATAGATGGATAAACGATGTGTTAGACATATACGGTAGAATATTACTCAGCAATAAGAAAGAAGGAAATCTTACCATATGTGACAACATGAATGGACCTAGAAGGTATTATGCTAAGTGCAATAAGTCAAACAGATATAGACAAATATCATGTGATTTCACTTATACTCATAGATAGAATCTAAAATACAAACAAATAAAACGGAAACAAACCCACAGATACAGTAAAATAGTTTCATATTCTCAAAATGTGTTTATAAGAGAAGAATAAATTTACTTCACTGTGATTTAAATTATTTCACAGATCAGCAGGAAATTTCTGGGGGTCCAGACCCAGTCCGCAGACCTGCATCACCCTCTGGCCTGCTCCAGGAGTTCAGGCTCCCAGGTTCATTTGTAGTTTTTTTACATAGACCTACTCCTGACCTTCTGCTTTCCAGATAGGTAGGCCAGCCCAGGACCTCCCCGGGGCCCTCCCTACCCCACAGAATCCGTGGGATTGTTCTGTCTCCCCTGGCCTTCTGGGATCAGAGTCAGGAAGCAGCCGCAGTTGCTTTGTGGTTTCTCTGTTCAGCGTTGTCTCTGGCCACTGCCCCTGAACTGTGAGACACTCTCTTGCCCACAAATAGGGTGGTGCTCTTGATGGTTCAGATTCCCACTGAAGTCTAAGTGGGTACCGTGATTTCGCGTGTGCTCGGCCACTCTGCCCTGTCCTCAGGGCTCACCGGAGAGGCCATGGCAATGGCTCCCTAGATACTCTTTCTATGAGTTGGCACTCAGCGGTGAAAGCCCACAGCTTTGAACCAACCCAGAGAAAGCTGCTTCTCCACAAGAATGCACATTGAACCACCCCATTCCTGGGAGTCGGGAGTTCGAGTGAGACCATCTATCACCATGCAGGCAAGACTGGCCACTCACCTCGTGTGGACACAGTTAAGAAGGGGCTTCTCAGGAGTCCCCCCCAAGCTCTGATCCTGAGTTGAGCTACTTACACACAAAAGTAGCAGGGCACTTGAAACTTGCAGCTGTGTCGATAAAATATTTGGAACGATGCATCTACTTCACCAGGCAACTACGTGGCTATTTCAAGCAGACCCTTCTAGTTAAATTCTAAAAAAAACTTTCTCGAAAATAATTCCTTAAAAGGATTTTAAAGTAGCTTACCTCTCACTGTCAATGGTTCACTCTGGAAATGGATCCCCCCAACTTCCTAACTGCCTCGGGGTGGTGTGGGAGGCAAGAGGGCGCATGCTTGGTGAGTTCCAAAAGCAGAGGGCCTCCTGTAAGATGACATTTGAAGTGCTGGCATCATGGTCCCAACTGACCAGACGCCTCTGTATATTGGGCCGCACTTACCCGTGCCTGTGGTCGCAGTGCAGCAAAGGGTCCCACACTCGTCTCCGGCCCTTTCTTCACAGCTGATGCCCTTGTGCCTCCATGTTGGAGGTGGGCATTGGCCAGGCTGCTTACCTCAGGCCTCCAGTCCTGTCATCAGTTAGTAAGCACAGAAACTGCCCTGAGGGCCCATGGTCCTCACTGAGACATAGTGAGTTCAAGGAGGGGCTCCAGGTTCTGCTTGCTTCGCTTTTCTTCTGGCTCCCAATTCCCTTAGTAGAGCTGCATCCTTTGCTGGATCAGCACCACCCGCCTGCTTCTCCAGACTCGGGTCCTCCTCCCAGGCCTGGCCCAGTCTCCCAGGTCTGGGTTGAGGATGGCCACCTCCTCAGTGGTTGTGCCAGGAAAGGAGTTAAGGGCACAGACTCTGGCATTGCCACTGATCAGCTGTAGGACCTTAAGCAAGTTAACCCACTTCTCTTTGCCTCAGTTTTCTCGTCTTTGAATGGGGATAATAGTATCTACCAAACAGGACTGCCATTTACGGCATTCCAAGGACTTAAGAAAGTGTTTGGAACATACTAAAGCCCATATAACTGCTGTCATTATCCTCACTGCTTCCTTGGGACATCATAGCTTCTCTCCCCTCCTAGTTGCTCACGGCTGTGCCGCAAAACTAGCTGGAGAATCTCTGATTGCACGTAGATACCTGAGAGGCTCGCGCCCCCTTGTCAATGATCCTGCATCTCTTACACTTCCTTGTGTTCACAAGGGATGGGGAGGCTGTACCTCGGCCACTGCAGTCACTGTCAGGGAGGCCATGCCTCCTAAGCACAGGGCTCCGAGACCCTGGGCAAGTCACTTTCTCCCTGCAAGGCTCAGTGTCCTTATCCCTAATTTGTAATGCCGGGATGAGATAACCTCCAGTTTTCTGCAAGTGTGACATTTTAGGATCTGGCTTACTCTAAAAGGTCCCTAAGTTATCTGTGGATCTTTAAAATCCACAGAACCTACATTCAGTATCTGTGGGAATACTCATATGCCTGATAGAAAAAAAGCAACCCTTCAGCAGATATAAGGGTGCAAAATATAAGTTAATTAAAATCGGACTCATAAAAATGAAATTCTCCACATAAATGGGCCGATGTTCCAGATGACTGTCACTTTTCTAAAGCACCCAAACTTAGAACTCAAACCATAGAATGGCAGGAGAGAAAACAGTGTTTTCAGCAATTTTCTCTCCTCTTTTAAGGCAAATTTTCAGGATAAGCAAGTTGCAAACAATTTTTTTTAATAGTAAGTAGAGGCAGAGAGAGCAAACACAGTTGGTAAAGTTATTAAGAAAAACCCAAAGGAAGTGCTCAAAAGTCAGGCTAGAGGTCCCCTCTTAGGTAGGCTGACCAGACGTACCATTTTAAGTGGGACAGAAAACAATGGCCATGTCCCATTTCAAACAGTACGTCTGGACAGCCTAGTCTCACTGAGCTAAATCCAAGGTGTCAGCGGGCTGACCACACGTAGGGGCTTTCCACATACCTGCGGAAGGGGAAGACATGGGGACTCAGGGACAGGGGCAGGCAGTGCTCAGCTCTCCACCTAGGCGGTGGTTCCCTGGATGCTTGGTATATGATTATTTATATATTTTTGTAATTTATGTAACCTGTGTACATGTGTGCGATTTCCCGGGAATAAGGGAGTCAAAAGAGCAGCAAATGGCTTACTTGGACAGTTTCAATAACGACTGATTGCTATACAATGCTTCTTATGTGCAGGCACAGCTTGCAAGTCCCCCATTTTATCAACAGGCTGTGGTGGCTGGAAGATGTGCCACTCTCTCCTTTAACAGAACCTGCTGTGGGTCTAGAGTTCAGACAGCCCTCAGCTGCCGCTCCACCCCCACCCCCGAGCCTTGAGGCCATGCATCCCCTCTGCTGCCCCTGGGCATGGACTTGAGCACACCAGAGGTAGCAGTGCCAGCCCACTCATGCTGATGAGGGACTCTCCTCAAGAGCAGTTTTTGCTCAGAGCCTTTGGCCTGGTAGAGATTTTCTCAGAATTGCAATGTGAGGCTCTTCCTACTCTCCTTCCTTCTTGCTCCTCCTTTGCAGCAGTTGGATCTACTTATAGCCTGAAGGCTTCTCTGCACCCCTCCCCCTTTATCCTTCACAGGCATTTCCGCCAGTGAACCTCTTGTATGTCTAAGCCCATGTTGGCATCTGCTTCTCAGAAGGCTCCAGATGGACAGCTGTGCTCCAAAGCTACTCCCTCATGCATTAAAAAATTGAGGCTATCCTCAGTGTATAGTCCTGTATATCTTTTCATATTACACATTTTGAGCATTTTTCCACATCATTGTTCTTCAAAATAGGCTTGTAAAATGGGTGCATATTACATGTGACCAATGCACCATTGTTTATCTTATTTGAAGACTTTTAGATTCATTTGTTATGTTTGAAGCTGCCCAACATCATTCAAATATCCTTCTTCCATTTGGGAAATCCCGTCCAAAGCTACTAATACAGACCCAAATTTGCTTTCTCAGGCTTCCTTGCAGCTAGGGTACAAAGAGATGACCCTACCACACACACTTGTCAGGAAACCTGAATTAGAGAGTAGTGCATTCATTGTCTAGGACACACTTTCTAGCGTTGGCACTGATAGACATGTGTCGCTTTCCAGGCAATGGTTCCTGCTTCCTCCTCATCTTTTACAGACATTATCTTACTGGTTGTAAGGAAGTAGCAGCTCCATTTACAGAAAAAAATAAACTAAAAATTAGAGATGCGTTTGAAGCGATGCATCCATTGTTAGATCCAAAACAGTGGTTGAGGTATTTTGAGTCTTAATGAAGTGCCGCCCCTAAATTATATACCAGGTGACAGATCAGTCTGAAAGGCCAGAGATGAATCAGTCCCAAAAGATGGGTGCTCGCAGCAGCGCTGGTTTTATGAATGCTGTTTCCAGGGCTCTGGAAACAACATGAACTTAGCTTCAAAGTCTGGGTCTCTCTCACTTGGCTGTGTGTCTTTGGGCAAGTAACCAGCCTGTTTCCTTTAACAAACACCTCTTTCACTGTTTAAGAGTCACATTAGATAATGCTTTTAAGAGTAGAAAAACAAAGTCACCAATATTAAATAAATGATGATTCATTTATCCAAATAAATATTCCAGATGTAGTCATAAAAAAGAGCGAGGCAGGTGTTCGCAGCCCCTGCAGCGCCGTCGTCACTCCCTAATGCCAGCGCTGCCTGTAGCTCGCTGAGCTCCAGAGAGAAGTAGAGAAGGTCCCTATGTCCTGGCTCACACAAGGTGGGTGGCTGCAACAGCGGCTGTCAGAGTGCGCCCTCTGCTGGAGGGACAAAGAAAGCGCATCGTCACAGGCCTGGTCCCGTGGCGCTTGGTGAAATCAGACGTGATGAGAAGTCCACTGACTTCTGCTTCGCAGACTTCCCTTCCAGTGTCCGGTGCGCAAAATCGCTCAGGACTTCAAAGCAGATCTGCGCTTCCCGAGTGCAGCTACTGGTGCTGTGCAGGAGGCAAGTGAGGCCTATCTGGTTGGCCTTTGGGAAGGCACCAACCTGTGTGCTGCTATCCATGCCGAACGTGTAAGGATTATGCCAAAAGACACCCAGCTAGCACGCCGCAAACGGGGAGACCGTGCTTAAGAACCCACTGTGATGGGAAGCATTCTATTCTTTTAAGAAAATTTCTTTTCTTCTTGTTACTGGTAGTTCTGAATGTTAGGTTTTGTTTTTGGGTTTTTTTTTTTTCCCATGGGGTCAAAAGGTACCTGAGTATATCATTGCAAGTGGAAAAATAGGGGACAGAAATCAGGTCCTGGCATTTTTCCATTTTCATTTATCTGTGAATTTTTAATATAAATGTAGAGACGTAAAGCATTAATGTAAGTCAAAGTTTCCGTGAACAAGTTTCAGTAGTTCAACTTTATGATAATTATAAATAAACCTGTTAAATTTTTCTGGACAATGTCAGCATTTGAATTTATTTATTTATTTATTTATTTATTTATTTATTTATTTTGCTTTTTGGTATGTGGGTATCTCCCTGGCTGGGAATCGAACCCAGGCCGCAGCGCTGACAGCGCCAGTGCCAAGCCTTAAGCCACTACACCACCAGGGAACTCCCTGAATTTATTTTTTAAAACAAGTAAATTTCTTATTGATGTCAACTAAATGGTGTTTGTAGCATTTTTATCATACAGAAGATTCTATCCTTTCACTACACTTTTCTAACTAAGCTATCCTACATGCAAGGACATATTTTTAATGTCTGTCTCCTGTGCTGTTCCTGTAAGTTTGCTATTAAAATACATTTAACTAGGCCGCTCACCTCGGCTTCGGAGTCATCCCCGCCGTGGCTAGTCAGTCGCAGCGCGTCCAGCAGCTGCTGCAGGCCGAGAAGCCGGCTGCCGAGAAGGCGTCCGAGGCTAAAATTGAACAGGACCGCCTACAGAGGGAGAGGGAGTTCAAGGCCAAGAAAGCTGCGGCTCTGGGATCGCACGCCAGTGGCAGCCCTGAAGTGGAGAAGGAGACCCGAGAAAAGATGAACATCCTGTAGGCCTACTTCCAGCAGAACAGGGACGAAGTCTGCGACATCCCGCCAGAAGTCCATGAAAACTACGGAGTAAATGGTTAGGGGAAGGGGCACGCAGCGCCTTCCGTGGCTTGGCCTTTTGGATGACTCCGAGGAATAAGAGGCTTTAGCAGAGCTTGAGTTCTAGTCTGTGAAAGGCATTAAGTTATTTCTGTTCATTATAGAATAGGTCCTTTTACTTTTTGGAGAATAGCAAATCTAGCTTCTTTGTACAAACTTTAGAGCTTATCCAAAGATTTCATCTTTTTACCTCATATTTCTTAGAAATTTAAGGGTGTATGTTACTTGTTTTTCTATGCCTTTTAGCTCAAGCAATATACATTTTGATATACTGACTTTCTCTTTCTTAGATGTAGTTAAAAAAAAAAAAATTTTAAGAAAGAAAGAGATTAAATGATTCTTTTTTTTCCCCTAGAGCTTTCTTGAAGGTCAGGGGCTTTATCTATGAAAAAGTAGTAAATAATTATTTGTAACCTGTGTAAAGGAGCAGCCAGCCTTAAAATTGTCCTCCTTGGCTAAGGGTTAGAACAATGAATACTAGTATAATTATTTGGACTGCTTTTAGTTAATCAAAATTACTAGATGATAGGATTCAAGAACTTGTTACATGTTATTACTTGGTGTACTGATAACCATTTAAAAAGTAAATGATTTTTGTTGTGTATTACCCCCACACACACACACTCTGGTTCATCCTTTTTGATAAAGTGTACTTTGACCCAGAAAAAAAAATAATAACATTTAACTATATGTTTTTTAAAAAGAGTTCAACACCGTGGCCTGGGTTTGATTCCCAGCCAGGGAACCACACACACACACACACACACACACACACACACACACAAAGAGTAAGGCAGATCCCCACGTTCTGATAGGGAAGACTCTCCAAGGCATTGGGTGGGAGAAAATCAAGTAGATAGGTTATGATTTTGCTTAGGTAAAAACAGGAAGGGGAATTCAAGTCTGTTTCCCACTTGTGTAGGCATAAACTGTACAGGGGTTACTGAAAGGAAGTAGAACTAAGAATAGATCAAAATAGACTCCTTCCTAAGCATCAGTGTCAGAAGTTCAAACTGACTAGTCTGCCTGTTCCAGGATGAAAACCCAAGTACTCACCACCCAGACCTAATGCTTACATAGCATTTAGCCAAATCGTACCACCTATATCTTGCTGAACCATTTCAAAGTAAGTTAGACACCACACTTCTGAAGAGTTGAAATTGCACTGCCACAACAAATTCCTCTACACAATGCCATTAGCACCCTAATATCCTGACCAATTCCCAAACACCATATTCCAATCTCAATTGTTTCCCAAATGTCTCTTACAACTTGTTTTTTATAATTAGGTTACACTAAGTGTCTCAAGACACTTTTAACCGAAAACAGTCCCTCCATCCAGCTGCATTTCCCCACCACATACAGTTTGTTTTATACATGGCATTGAAGAGATCAGATGATGGCCTGGTACAAGAGCCCACATTGTAGATTTGCCCATCTCTTCATTCCCTAAACTTCCTATAAACCAGCAGCTGGAGTGAATGACCTGATGAGATCCAGGTGAGGCGCTTTTGGCACGGACACGTCACAAAGGATGCTGTGTCCTCACCTCATCACAATAGCGAGTGGTTTCATGACGAGAGAGTGAATAGACTAACAGGACTTGAACCCACAGTCTACAGTCGCCAGTCCAGGAAGCCAAACAACCCCCATAACCATAGGCCCCAGATGGCCAAGACTCAAACAATGCTGCCGGCTTAGTAGGACCAACAGACAAAAGACAATGCTCCCTAGCCAATCACAGAGGACGCCGCCCTGATCGTCAGCCCGCCCACCGAAGCTCGCCCCGGCCCTCCGGCGATCAGGGCGCACCCGGCCTGTCCCTCTGCCCGCCGCCTTGAGTCTCTGTGGGAGGCACGAGATAGCGGCTGGCTCCCTTGCTAGGACAAGCTGGGAATCAGAGCCCTTCGCTTGTTCCCATTTCAGTGGTCTTACATATTTCCACAGTCATCACTGGGGCTACTGCAGTTAAGGTGGTAACCGCCAGACCCCTCTCACAATGGAATCTGACTTTTTAATTAATGTTCTGCTATACCACTGGCATGGTTTGCCATGTGCCTATTACTATATTTGTAAGAAAAAGATTAATGTTTCATCCAGTATTTAATCTTAAATAAGTGCCTCCAAGCATGCAATTTTAAGTCAAGTTTTGCATATCTGGCTCAATAAATCAAAATGATGTTATTTTAAAATTACAGGGTTTGGCCTTCTTTTTGTACTTAGTTCATTCAATTGGCATCATAAAAAATGAATTTAGATCCAACTTGTAGAAAAGAATGCTACAATCTAATACTGACCATTAAACAAGAATAAAAAATTTTAAAGCAACCTAAGTGCCCATCAATAGACGATTGGATAAAAAGATGTGGTACATACATACAATGGGATATTACTCAGTTATAAAAAATGAAATTTTACAATTGGTGAAAACATGGATGGACCTAGAGGGTGTTATGAATTGAAATAAGTCAGAAAGAGAAAGATAAATACCATATGATCTCACTTATATGTGGAATCTAAAGAACAACAACAAAACAGGAATGGACTGATGGTTACCAGATGGGAAAGGGCTTAGAGGATTGGGTGTAGCCATGGGGACGTACAGTACAGCATAGGGAATGTGGTCAATAATATGGTAATAACTATGTACAGTGCCAGGTGGGTGCTACACTAGTCAGGGGGATCACTTCTCAAATTATATAAATATCCAACCACTATTATGAAATAATATTGAATGTTGGCAGTAACTGAAAAATACATATATATTATAAAATTTAGTTCTTCTTTAAACCTTATTATTTTAATTTTAAAACATGCAGAGCATCTATTAGATGCCAAGAATTACAATAGTAATTTTAAGTTATAAATGACACAGTTCATATGTTGAACAAGATCACATTTTTTATTTGTTTTAAACCTAAATAATATACATTAAATCAAAGGGATATTATAACTATTGATGCAATGCTATTAGAAATATGAAATTTTTACCAAAGGTACATTTACCTGAAAGAAATTCTTTCTTACAGTCTGCAATGCCATGTCCAGTGCTCTAGGAGTGATCTCAAGTTGTTTCATTTCAACTTCTTTACTACATTGCTCTTTGTCTTTCTTAAGTGCTCCCTAATTTTTTAATATATCAGTATTTTCTCTCTTCTCTTTTTCTTGTTGTAAGGTAAATCTGTAATTAAATATACTTACTTTGAAATTCATTTTGTTAGAAAATAAAAAGTCCATTTTGTAAAATCCATAAATACATAAATAAACAAAACAGGCAAGAAGAAAACACTTTTTAATCTGGGGAAAATGTAAAATACAGAGCACATGCAAGTCACCTAGCATAATATATGGCACATAGTAGGGTAGGGGTTCTGCAAATACCAGGGACCAAGGGCTGTGTTTTGGCCATGACTTACAGTGCACCCTCACCCTAATAACAGCACGGACACCCTCACAGCATGGTGGCATTGCTAGAGGACCACCAACCCCTCACAGTCCTTAGAGAAAACTGCACTGCCATTTTCCACTGTGGGCACCCATTACACACTCTTGCCTTCATTTCCCAGGGTCCTTGAAAAACAGCACTTGGTGTACCTTTCTCCAAACTCCTTCCTTCATGTCCCAAAGTCTCAGTCAACACATCAGGCTCAGAATATTATATAAGAATCAAGGGGGTGGGGCGCTCTTACTCGTGGACTTCCTGCAGAAAATCTCTATCTCCTATAATCCCAGGGTTTACTACCCCATGCACAGAAATCACAACCCACAAGCTGCAAAGTAAGGGCTGGGTCTTCTCTTGGTCCTCCGCCCTGTAGTACGGGCACAAAGCAGCATTTCCAGTCTGGCTTGACAGAAAATATCTTTGAAACCTTTTTTCCTTTTTTAAACCACATTCTTTATTCTCAACTAGGAAAAACAGGAAATGATAGTAGCTCACATAGTCCCAGGGACACCCCTATACACATTCCCAGCCCATCCAAACATCTATGCCATCTCCAGCTTTCTCTGAGGGGCTGTGCAGCATTTTAGCCGTGCCTCCTGTGTCAGGAAAAGAGGCTCCACGCTACAGGATTTCAACCTTGTGCCCATGTTGCCAGCTTGTATTTTCCTGCCACTAAACTATTCATCTGGTGGCTCTCTGCATTTTTGGTCTCAGCTGTAATAGCTCCATTTGCCACTACAATAGTAAGGGCAACACAGAGCAAAAGGCTACACCAGTATTGGGGGTTATGTGAAAAAAAGTAAGGTACACTGTGTATTGCTTCTTCTGGGTGAGAAAGCGGGGAATTCATATTTGATTTACCTGGTACCTGCATCAAGGAACTGTAGGGATAAACTGAGAAAAATGTGTTCTGGGATGAGGGGTGGAATGAATCTGAGATTAGATATCTCAGTCTATATGTTTTAATACCTTTTGTACTTTTGAAGCAGAGGGATAAAAAACAAAACAAAAAACAAAACAAAAAAACAAACAAACAAAAAAACAAAACCACTCCAGGAAGATCTGATCACCAAATCCTTCCAGAGAAAGGTCTTCTAAGTCAAGGAGGTGCCGTCAGTGCTGCCCACTGCAATCCTGAAATCCTTAGTCCCTACCCCGCCGTTCCATACTGTTGAGTATAACAAGTTATTTCCTGCATCAGAGAATGAGGGGCCTCTCCCTCCTCCTAGGGAGTCATTGCAGGCCTGCATGGTGAAACCATAACAAAGAATCCCCGAAGCCTCTTCTCTAGCACCTTCCCACAGCTGGGTGGGCTCACAACAAGGGGGCGCACGCCTTCCTGACCTTGGGCCTCGGGCTTCATCCCTGCATTCCCCAGCTGTTGTATCTGACTATCTCAACTAGTTTCAGAGCACTGAGTGCACCCTGGGGGCACCTTTACCATCAGAAGCCCTGTGCTGGATGCTGCCAGCTGATGCTCTGAGAAGCCTGGGTATCGTGTTTCCAGGGCTCCGAACCCAGCGCCGAGTGGTGTGTGCTTCCCCCACCAAGTGGCTACTGTGGCAAGGACAGGAAACCTTCTGGGTGAAAGTTTAATTCCTGTGAGGTGGTACCTGATAGCATCTGCTTATGGACCTCCTTGACCTCTTCTACTGGAGCCAAGAATGGCTGGATCACTGCGGCCGCTTGGGGGACTTCGATGGTCCCATCCCTACATTGGTCTTGGTGTCCCCTAACTGCACTTCGCTGCTGTTGTCTGGGCATGTTCAGGCACACCTTGACTTGCTCAGTTCTTTCCCTGGCGATGATGGCCATTATGAAGATCCAATCCAGGGCCACACAAGGACCCGATATGTACTGGGGGCAGAGGTGTAAGTGATCAGATTGCTGACTCAGTTCCTGCTTGTGGTAGACACCATAAAAGCCTTCAACCTCTTCAAACATGATCAGGAGTGGCAATTACCTTCTCTGCAGATCTGAGAACCATGTCAAGCAGCGTAACTTCACTCGCAGTAGCCTGTCATCCTGAGCTCGCTTCCTGTGCAGAATGTCCAGGGCACCGACTCTAGCTGACCAGGTAATTGAATTGGTTAAATGTTAATGCTACCTGCAGTGTCGAGAGCATCACTTAATCCATTATGGCACAGCACAGGAAATCAAGCCCGCTGTTACTGAACTGAAGGTTTGAAGGATGGACTCCAGGCCAGACGAAGCACTGCTTTGGCATGAACGCCAGGACTATCCCATTCCCCAGTCCCTCCTCGGACTGTTGGGGAAACCAGAGCACACCTCTCATCTCGTGTTCTTCTGCATTTGTAGACATTTGGATTGGTCCCATCCCTCCATTTTAAAGGGCTAATTACCTGGGCTTTAACCTGAAATAAGAAACCTGCCTTCTGATATTCAAGGACATGTGCATTTACACTCACCTTTCAAATTCAACTCTGAGATTTTTAGTTTTAAACCAACAATTGTATTCTCCACAAATGAAGAGGTCCCAAGCAGACTCTAGAGAACCAGCTACTTAGTCCAGACCCTGTTAACACATAGAAATAATAGACTTGGAATGTCATAAAAAATATAATTTTAAAAAATACACTGGTTTTTAAGAACAAAGGAAATTGTTTACAAATTATAAAATGTTATTAAAAGTATTTAATATATTGCATTACTTGAAGTTACTGTACTTCAAGGATAATGTAAACTTGTAAAATGTAAACATTAAACATATATTTTCATTCTAATTATAAGCAGATAACTATAATAAAAATAAGCTGTTAGTCCAAGAAGAGCCAGTGTCATTTCCAGTAAAATGTCTTACAATTTTAGATTTATGGTTATTATTTCCATAGAAAACCAATACTGGCATGCATTGTTGCTGAACTTGAAGCAGCTTTTAATTGTTTTTTTATTGCTGAGACATTTTGTTTTTCAATTACATTCGACATACAATATTCTATTGGTTTCAGGTGTACAGCACAGCGATGAGTCACTTACATAACTTACTAAATCCTCCTTCTGATACATCTGGTTTTCCTCTGACTGCACACATAGTTATTACAATGTTATTGATGATATGTCATTGGGTGCACTTTACATCCTGACACTGTGAATTTGTACTTCTTGATTTCTTCCCCCTTTTTCCCACCCCTCCAGCTCTCCTCCCATCACTACAACAAATCTAGTACCCATCTGACACCACACACAGTTACTGCAACTTATGGACTATATTCCCATGTTATACTCTGTATCTCCATGATTATTGCCTTGTGACAACCAAACTGAATTTCTCCATCCCTTTCCCTTATTTTACCCACTCTCCCATCCCTCCTCCCATCTTAAAGAAGTCCCTCTAATGTTCTTTGTAGTACTGGTTTGGTGCTGATGTATTTCTTTAGCATTTCCTTATCTGAGAAGCTCTTTATCTGTCCTTCAATTTTGAATGCTAGCCTTGCTGGATACATTATTCTTGGTTGTGGATCCTTGGTTTTCATCACATTGAATATTTTCTGCCAATCCCTTCTGGCCTATAAAGTTTCTGGTGAGAAATCACCTGAGAGTCGAAACGGTGTCCCCTTATAAGTTACTTCTTGCATTTCTCTTGCTGTGTTTAGAATTTTCTTTTTCCATTTTAATTATGTCTCACTGTGTTCCTGTTTGGGTTCATCTTATTTGGGACTCTCTGTGCTTCCTGGGCTTGTATGTCTGTTTCTCTCACTAGGTTAGGCAATTTTTCATTATTTCCTCAGATAAGTCCTCTATCCCTTGCTTTCTTCTCTGCTCCTTGTGGTACCTCTATGATAGGAATGTTGTTATGCCTGATGTTGTCCCAGAGGCTCCTTAAACTACCTTAACCTTTTTGGATTTTTTCCTTCTGCTTTTCTGGTTGGATGTTTTCTCCTGGCTTTTCTTGCAAATCACTGCTTTGCACTTCTGCTTCATCGAGTCTGGTGACTACTTTTATTTCATTCTTTACTTCAGTTATTGTCATCTTCCTCTTTGCCTGGTCCTTTATAATGGTATGTCTTCCTTTATGCTTGCTCTCTCTCTCTGTTGAAATTATCCTTAAGTTCCCTGAGCATTTTTATAATTGTTGTTTTGAGCTCTGTTTCTGATGGGCTGTCCCCATCTCTTTTGATTGTCTTTGTTCAAATTTATTTTGAACTCCCTTTCTCTGGTTTCCCATTCTGGCAGCCTCTCTATTTGTAGGTATTCTGCTCTTTAACCTGACACTTGCTGCTGCAGTTTCTTTGGTGTTTGCTGCTGATACTGGGCATACAGGGGTCTAGAAGTAGGAAGGTGGGCCAGAGGAGCCAGATCTCGTTCTTTTCTTCCTGGGGTTGCAGGCTGCACAGGTTGTATGGGCTGATGCCTTCCTGTTATCGGTTTGCCCCAAGGACTCTGCCCTGAGCCTTGGAGTCAGTTCTGCATGCTGGTCTCTCAGACCAGGTTGGTTGTGGACCGAGAAACGTGCACATGTCCCACTCTTTCTCGTTTCCGGCCGGAGCGAGGTCACACTGAGCCTCCTCACTGCCCACCTTGCTCCCCATCCTCTTGGAACCAGAGTGAAGTCAGGCCACTGTGCCTCATGGACCTGATCTGCACCTTTCAGGGGCCAAAGTGCGATCTGGTTGTGGTGTCTCACGGCCCCACCTCTGGGCCTCCTTTCCTCTGTCCTGTGGACCAAGTGAGGTCTGCAATGCTCACCTGTCACCTTTATCCTCTTCTGTCCTCTGGTGGTAGAGTTCCAAGTAGAGACCCACGTGGCCCGTGTCTCTGCACTTCCCTTTCTCCTGTTTGCCCCACTGCCCACCTGCAAGGACTTCGACGGGACAAGCGGGTTTCTTAGCCGTGACTGTGCCTTGCATAGGAAGTCCTTAGTTGAGGTAGAGATGTTTTATTAGTTGTAATCTCCAGGGGAGTTTTTCAGGGGTCCCTCTCATGCCACCATTTTGTTGCTCCCCACAAAGCGGTTAAGTTTTTTTGTATTCACATTTGTAGAATACACTCAGTTTCTGAGCCCAACAGTATGCCTGTCATATATTTTTATGAATGGAATAGTTTCCTTTGAAATGTTGAGGTTGGGGGTACAGAGCATCCTCACCAAGCCACACCCCTAATCATTTTGTCCTCATGTATGCATTTCTGTGAAGGTCATTATTACCATCCCTTTTCACATAGGACACCAGGGTTGTGTGTTTGCTGGTGGTACAGGGGCTCCATGTCACCAGCCCCCACATTTCAGGCTCTAGCGTCCTCTCTGCTGTTTCTATTGCTATGTGTTTTGAGCTGCGTCCCAGTTGCCCACCGCGTCCCACGATGTGCTACAGAACCCTCCGGCCTGCATCCAGGCATCCAGGGCCCTGCCAGTCCCATTTTTTATCCTCACAATCACGCATTCTCATCTTCTCGGTCCATCTTTAACT
Source organism: Lyroderma lyra (assembly GCA_004026885.1). Lineage (NCBI taxonomy): Eukaryota > Metazoa > Chordata > Mammalia > Chiroptera > Megadermatidae > Lyroderma > Lyroderma lyra. Next base: position 398 of record PVJL010003846.1, on the reverse strand, counting down.
AACTCAAGGTGTAAAGTAGCCTAATGGTTAACTTCCTCGGAGCAGGCAGCATCTATGAGAAGCTAACTAACACCAAAATAAGCAAAAGTCTGCTTTGATCTTAAAGAGAACATGGCAAGATAAAAGGCCTTAGGCAATGTACTGTAACCACCTAAACACCTGAATATCCTTATCTGTAAACAATAATCTCTGCAAAGAAGCTTTTATGAAGTTAAATATAAACACAAACAACAAATTTAATCCAAATGCCCACTTGGGAACTGGTTCATCTATTAGTAAACCCACTGTGATGGTTTTTTTGATGTGTCAACTCGACCAGACTACAAACCCATTATTCAGTTAAACTCAGTTAAATACTAAAGTGCTGCTGTGAAAGTATTTTGCAGATGCAATAAAGG